>VXBA01004924.1:0-15683 GCA_013399895.1 Serilophus lunatus
CCTGCACTTGGAGTCAATTTTTCATGTTTTTGACATGATGGTGCGCGTGCTTCCCACTGGTGCTGGCTTGCTTGTCCTGCCTGGGAGCTGGAGGGTGGGAGGGTGTGGTGGTTTAGAACCACGGCTTCACTGTGCAAGGGCTCACTAAAATGATGACGGAAGACTGAACAAAATTAACAGCAGGGAAAACAGTTTATTTGCCCTGGGGGCTTTACTGGGAAACACACTTAAGGGGAACCCCCCAAACTTAACACAAAGATAACCCCAGAAAAAACAAACACAAAAAGAAGGTGCTGAAGGGAATAGATGGAGTTACCGCACTGTCCAAGATCTGGGAAAAGGGGGGACCGTGTGCTTGGGGCCTTGAGGTGCCATCACCTCACTGGCCGCGGGCACTCTGGGGATGCCCCAGAGCAACCGCTGCTGCTGCCCCCAGGGATCGCCCGCAGGAGGGACCCCCTGAGATGGTGGAGGGGGCTGCCGGGGTGCCCCCGTGGCCATGCTCCCGAAGCTGCTGCCCATGTCGGGACCAGGGGACCCCGTGCCGGCCCCCTCCCCAGGCAGGAGAGAGGTGGGGGGATTCTGTAAATTCTGTAAATCTGGGCCACACTGAGGACCCTGGGGGGGCCGTATCCGTCTTGTGGGCCGTAGTTTGAGGACCCATGTTCTAGAAGAATGGACCTCCTGACAGGAGCCTTCTGGAAAATCTCTGTTCTTTTGAGTGAAGTTTGTGGACACTTTTTTTGGTCTTCTGCTATTGACTCTGCCAAGGGTCCATGCAAGCTTCATTTACATGAACACACCAACCTACATTTGTTCCTTTTCTCCTCCTCACCATATCACTCAGTGAGTTTCTTTTTTTACCAGCTATGAGGATAAATTCACCTCTGTCCCAGCAACATTTTAGGCAATTTGTGGGTAAAATGTCTGAATTTACATTTAAAATTATAATAATGATTGGAAAATTATTCTAAATCTCTACTCATTAAAAAAAAAAAAAAAAAAGAAAAGAAAAAGGGAAGGGAAGAAAGAGAGAAGGAGGAAGAGAGAGAAGGAGGAAGAGAGAGAANTAAAACTCCCCTTTATACTTTTTTTCTCAAGATTTTTTATTTCTGATGGAGACACCTGTCTTAAAGAAAGCTATACCTGACAGATATGACTAGAACCTACAGATCTCAACCAGAACACACAAAGCTGTGTGTTTATTTAGAAAGAAAAAAAGAAAAAGTTGAGGAAATACAAAAAATTGTATGTATGGAGAGTTAAACACATGAAAGCTGCTCCTGTTCTGAAATTTCACACCAATCAAATACTTATTTTGCAGGGAAAATATGGGAATGTATGCTTATTTTAAGCCCATCTGAGAACAGAGTCTGCTGTTGGAGCCACTACCAAGAACCTCTATATCTCTGTGTGCCTGTGCTTGTATGCAGAAGAATCAAATTGCAATCCAATTGCTTCTGGGGGGGAAAATGTGAAGTATTATCAAAGAAAAAGACCCTCCAAAATGAAAGTACTGTCAATGTTGGACAAGTTTTGGGAAAAGCAACTTTTAAGAAGGTTCCTTTAAAATCCGTTATTCGACTTCTTTTCATGTTTTTCCACTGATTTGTTTGCAGTCTTCTTTCCTAAATAAGTATTTGGCTTTCTGGACAGCCATTCAGAAATTAAATACTCCTTCTTACCTTCTTACTTTCACTTTTTAACTATTTCTTCTGATCCTTTACTTCATTTCCTGGTCATTCAGTTGGCAATATACCTGTATTTCTTGCTGTTGTGTTTCATTGTCTATTCTGGAATGCTCCTTTTTGAAATAAGTCCTCTGACCTTCTCTTTCTAATGTCTAATGACCATAACAGGCTCCTCACCAGCTTTGCTCGTAATCTTATTTTTTCTGTCATTGACTGTGTAACTGTTTCTGTCACAGATGAACTTCAGTCCTGCCATTTGAAAGCTTGTTCAAAGCTTGCAAGTTTTGCACCATCCTGTGGAGTTGCAGTGTAAAATTGCTCACTATCTACATTCCCTCGCTCATGGCTCAAGCTTCACACTATCTTGGTCTTATAAGAAAGCAAAATAATTTCTCTTTCCACTTTTGCAACTCTACCTATTTTGGACTAATTAGGTTTTTGAGTTGGTTCCCCCTTCCCCCGGCCATTTTGCTAATGATTGCAAATATTACTCTATGGAGGTGGCTATGTAGGTATCTTGATGAGGTTATTTGAATGCTTAGAGATGAGCTGATGTATTGGTTCCTTGCTGAATCCAGAATTCAAAGATCATTTTCTAAGGGTCTACAGCTGAACTGTAGTTATTGCATTCACTCTTGCCATGTATCTCTGCTTTCTATGTATGCTTCTGTTCTACTCCACACCCTTTACATTCTATTAAATATTGTCGTTATCACTCTGACTAACTTAAGTTTGCTCAGTGTAACTTAAGTGTTCAAAGCTGTTTGTCCAGATATGTGGTCCCTAAAGAAATCTATAGAGCGATTGAGTGCTGGTTTACAGCTCTCTGTTTAGGCAGAGTGTTTCTTCATATAATTCGCACAATGACTGTTCCAACAAAGTTGGGCTAGCCAAACTAGACAAGATTCACTTCTGTCTTTTCTGTGGCAAGTTTTATATCCAGTATGTGCACAATGACCTAGTTTTAAATTCTGGATATTCAGTGTTTTTTAAGGGGTCATACGATATTCTCTTCTAACATCTGCTGCACAGTGACTGCTCTTCATCAAGCTTTATGTGACAAAATTTGACTCTCAGCAGCAGTAAGCTTGTATATTCAAATTTGTTTGAGACCCAGGAGCCTCTCGTTTTGCTAGATTTTCTGATATTCATTACTGCCAATTGCACAGTGCCACTGAAAAACCTTGCCAGGCCCTCCTCATAATGTCAAATAATAGAAGAATCCCTGAATTATTTACAGAAAGTCCCAGAACCTTATGATGGCGTAATGGTGAGGAAATAATGTAAAATTTCTATATAAACTGAAACAAGATGATAATATATATAGTATGTGTAGTGCAGTACAGTAGGAAAGTAATCTTTACTTTCTCTATATATTAATCTTCTACATCAAAGATTCTAATTTCAGTCCTTCAAACTAATGGCATTAAGCCACACTTGATTTTTGAATGTGCATTTCTGCACTAAGTGTAACATCTGGCATTCCCAAAATCTTTTCCACAATTTCATGTACATTTAAAATGTTGTTCTCTAATAATTGTGTTTTTAAAAGGATTTTATTATGGTCTAGTTAAAAAAAAAAAGAAGAATAAATCAAAATATGTACTAGGGATTAATACAAATGTGTATTAGAAGAGCAAAGAAATCACTGAGACAAGACTAATCATCATTTAGATTATCAGTAGAAGATGATTAAAAAACAAAGGATTGTATGACAAGTTATGTTGATGCCATATTTGTGTAGCCAAATGTTTCAGCTTTATAAATGAAAAAGCCTAAGCAGCTTACAGTGAGACAAAGTAATCACTCAAATTACAAATTTAAGAATTTCAAATTACATACTTCATCAAGTTGAGTCTATTGTAACTTAAAATACATAGGGGATGATTCACTCTAGCTGAAAAAACAGCATGTAATATTTCAGCCATCATAAAATTGCTGCTTGGTTTTACAAAAGTGTTAATGCCATTAAACTATCTCTTTATAACGTGAACACTCCAAACTCCTACTGTTTATAATCCAACAACAAAGAACAACATTTTCTTATATTTGAATGGAGATTTATTTGAGGTATTTTTTTTTGTTTATATGAAAGTAAACAGAGTTGATTTCTCTCACTGTGTGCTCTTGCTTTAATAATTAGATATTTTTGATCAAGAGCTCAATCCTCCAAATACTTAGCAGAAAGTAAAGTATTTGCTATTCTTATTGCTCTCATTTTTGAAGACATCTACAATAGTGAGACTTTTTCTATGGTTATGACTAAATAGTATAGTATAAATAACATAAATAATATATAAATAATGTAGCATATTACTTATATTACTATATTACTTATTTAGTTTAGTATAATATGTATTACTAAACAGAAATTTTGGGCAGGGTGTATGCCTCAAATTAGACCTTGTCTTTCTAGAATATTATTGCAAAAAAATAGAGTGATGTACATTCTAACTTTGTTATAATTATCTCATTAAAGAACAGTGCTTGAGCTGATAATCACAATTCTTTTCCCATTCTTTCTGCTTGGGAACTTTCATTAAAGAAATTTCAAGTGAATGTGATAATGAATTTATTCTTTTTGAAGAGTTCCTTCAAATATGTGGCTTGTAATCAACTTCTTTATCAATGGTATTGATGAGAGCACTAATTTGTTCTTAGTTTTGGTGGGTATTTCTGATTCTGTACCTTGAGTCCTTCTTCTAATTGCTTTACTAACTGCGCTGCTGTGTCATGCCCCAAAATAGTATGTATTAAAATATAAATGTAGTAATTGTAAACTTGGTGTTTTTCCTAGATTGTTAGTAAAATCAAACCATGATATTTTAATAGAGCCTTTTCTCACTTCTCTGATTTAGTTTTTCAGAGAGGACACTGTGTGTGGTACATGGATATCTGAAGTGCTTCTACATGTAACCTGTTTCTTTGCTTTTTCTAACAGTAAGTTACAATATTGACATTGGTGCAATACCTTGAATGCCTTAACAGTTTGTTCTAGTTTAATTACAATAACACAAACTTTATTCATTTAAATATGAATTTATGTTAATGATATTGAATATTATATTCCCCTTGAGGTCTGCCGTAAATGAATAAGCTTTGAGGGAAATGTAGGGGTGTGTTGGTTTTTTTTTCTCTTTTTATCAGTACTGGCTAGGAATGTTTAAATAGAAATTGAATTTTTATAATGTCTTTTGCTTTTCTTCAAAATTCTAATAAAATAAAATCTGTATGTCTTTTCCAATAAAACATATAAAAATAAGAAAGCATTAAAACCTGAAACAAATATATAACTTTGTAGATCCTTCTCTGCCACGTCAGTAACCAAATTAAAATGCAATCCGAAGTCTTACTCAGAAAATCTTAGTGTCATGTTTCTATTCTGGATGTCTCAGGTGATCAATGGAAACACCACCTCTTTCCTCCCTTAAATACATACATGTAATACTCTACATAAGATACAAACATGGTTTTCTGTCAGAGATTTTATGGTCTTCTCTTTTTTTATATAATTGAAGAGATGACTGTCTCTAAATTTGAAAATATAGCATAGTTAAGGATTAAAGAAAAAAATACTTGGTCTAATAATGCCTCTGCCATAATGCTGAAGAAAAGTAATGTCATCTTAACAATAGAAGCTTCATTTATTATTAAAGAATTATTTTACTTTAATTAATCAGATTTAATTAATTTTAATCTAAGAAGCTGAAATTTTGTGTGATGGAAATGTATGCAGTAACCTAATATATGATCATTAGTCTGATAAACTCTTGATTAACTCTTGAGTTTTTTCCCTTTTAATTTTCTTTTATTTTCCATTTCTCCAGTAGGATCCAAAACCAACAACTACAAGGAGACAATTTTTATGGATATTTTATCATTAATTAGTTTCATGTTTTAAAAATTTTAACAGGAACACTTAGTCAGAAGAGTGATTTTAGTTTAAATAGTTGGTATGTTATGTAGAAATTTGTTTTTAGCATGAGTTACTTTATTTGAGGTATCTTTGACGTTGCAACAATTAAGGACCAAAACTTTTAAAAAAGCATTTTACACAGTGCCTAAGAACTCCTCTGTTATTCAATCTATTCACTTTCTACTATATGGATGAAGTATTAAACTGTAAAAATTCAATCAAATTTGCTGTTGACCTAATATCCCCTTTCCTTTCTCAATATTTACCCTCCTAATATACCTATAGATTTATGTTTGACTGTCACAATATTTTTGCTTGACTGAAAAAAACAAACTTTTAGTCTGACAATAATTCTAACTATTCTCTGCTCCCATTTATGCTCTGGAAATTCACTTTCTCAATATATCTGACTGACAACTGACAGGATATTCATATTGGGACAGGGGAATCTAAGGAGAATGTCAAGCTGAAGGTAGCAGGCCTTGACAATTAAGAATAAACTGAGTTGCTACTCACAAGGCATTGCCTTGTGGAATATGTATGTACGTATTCATTCTAATCTGTCATTAGCTAATGAAATTCAATGTTTCCTTTCACTTTATCTTCAGCAGATTTCTTTTTAAGAGTCAGTAAGCATGTCAGCATAGGTTCCCTCGTACCTTTCAAATCCAGATGGAGTCCTTCTGTCCATCCCGTTCTTCCTGAGTGATCTCCTGTTTACTTTTAATGATGTCTTTCTGCCTTTTGTTGTCAGTATGTCTCCAGTTTTGCATTGTCTCCAGCCTAGAGAAAAGAAGGTTTCAGGGTGAACTAATTGTGGCCTTCCAGTACCTAACGGGAGGCTACTGGAAAGCTGGGCATGGACTTTGACAAGGGTTTGTAATGGTAGAACAAGGGGCAAGATTTTTAAACTGACAGAGGGTAGGTATAGATGAGATATTATAAAGAAATTCCATACTGTGAGGGTGGTGAGGCACTGGTACAGGTTGCCCACAGAAGTTGATGCCCCATCCCAGAAGTGTTCAAAGCCCATTTGGATGGAGTTCTGAGCAACCAGGTCTAGTGTAAGGTGTCCTTGCCCCTGGAAGGGAGTTTGGATCAAGACGATCTGTAAGGTCACTCCCAACCCAATCCATTCAATATGACAGATTACGTCTACCACATTTTCCAGAGCTAGTTTATCAAAGAAAACAATCCAGTTAATGTAAGGCAATTTATCTTAATTTCATAATTGTTACATTCAATATCTTTTACTTTTTACCTCTATGGTTCTAATTCTGTTCTTCAACGTGTCCCCCTAGCTGTATATACAGTTAAAGTTCTATTCCAGGTTTTACAACTCCAAGATGCCTTTGCTTCCTACTATTTGCATTTCCTATTTCTGATCATAGATACTGAATGTGATCAAGTCATCCCTGCTTCTTAATTTGCAATTTCATGTGCTAAATCCTTCAGTGTTTTTGGATGGGATTATCCAGTCCCATAAATCTGCATGTCAAGATTTTCTTACTCAGATGGAAGGACATATTAATTTATCTCTACATCTTTTCTTACTCCTTATATCCATCTGTTTTACATTATCATGCAGGTTGGAAACAGAGTGAAGTATTCATTTATTTTAGGACTCTACCCAGATTATCATTATTGTCTATTCTTTTCTCCTTGTAGAGCAATCCCATTTTTTTCTCTCATTCTTTGTTATTAATATGACTGCAAAGATTTTACATTGTTTTAATTTCCTTTGGAAGTTTTAACTCATAATTTGAAAGTTCTCCCTTTATGTCTATAATTTCTGACATCTAATATTGCTGCCCAGGCATTTTTTCTTTTTCCCATAGCTTTTCACTTTTACCAATAACAAACAGAAGAAAAAAGAAAATTATAAATCAAAGACTTTTTTTTTTTTTCAACTTTCTCAATAAATCTAATCCAAAATATTTGGGTGTTCTTCATTATTCTACCATTAATTTTATTAAATATTTCCGTGAATGTGAATGAAACTATCTGTCACAACATGTGAAATGCAGTGACCATGTATACATATAACAAATATTGGGACACCGGAAACAATCATTTAATAGATGAAAAAGCCAACAAACTAAAGCAATTGAGCAAAAAGGACAAATATATGAGAATACTAATGAACATAGAAAGTGAAGAATTGCCTCACTGCTTAAAAAGGATTTCATGTCTTCTTGCAACACTAAATAAAGAAATCTGGTTGTGTCTTAGGTTGAAAAATGTCTTTGAATGATCATACAAGCCCAGGTAACACAGAATAAGTATTGTACCTTTTTATTATTCCAGATGCTCTGTTGCAGATCATCTGTCTGGGTCTTCTTAAACAAAGTTTCTTCTGTGAAGGAAGATTTGCTATTATGTCCTGCTAGACATTCCTACTATTCAAAAAATTAAAATAACTGTCTACTTTATACTTCATAAACAACCTCTCCATGTATTAATAATGGTAACAGAGTAATGTAACTTTGATTTTTGTACATGTGGAATAACATGTTTTGGCAAAAAAAAAAGAGCGGTTTTGATTTCTGAGTCTACTAAAAACTGTGCTCTTTAGACTCCAACATACTGACCGTTTTCATTTGTGGATTGATGGGAGAAATAATGACAGAATCACAGAGTTAACAAGGTTGGAAAAGACCATAGAGATCACTGAGTCCAACCTATAGCCTAACCTATTACCAACCTATTATACAACACCATCCCATCATCTACATCATGGTACTAAGTACGTCATCCAATCTTTTCTTAAACACATTAAGGGACAGTAACTCCATCACCTCCCTGGGCAGTCCAATCCAGTGGGAAATCACTCTTTCTGTGAAAAAGTTTTTCCTAATATCCAGTCTAAACCTCCCCTGATGCAGCTTAAGACTGTGTCCTCTTGTTCTGTCACTGATCTGAGAGAAGAGACTGACACCCACCTGACTACAATCTCCTTTCAGGTAGTTACAGAGAGCAATAAGGTCACCCCTGAGCCTTCTCTTGTCCAGAGAACCATTATATTCTGTGAACAACTGAGACAACTCCTCTTTCTAGGAAGCTTTCTCATGTGTGAGAACAAGCATTTATGTCCTTGTCCACATGACAAATCTAAATGGACTGGGGCTGGGATTCAGTCTGAGGGTAAGCCTCCTCATGCCAGGTGCCTCAACATACATTACAATCAGTGGACTCCCTATAACTAGTAAAGCCTAGAGTGGGAGTGTGCTGAATAGGCACACAGAGAACTGAATCTTATGCTAGATCTACACCAAAGTGCCTTGTACCATTAGACTTCTGTAGAGTAGGACCCTTACACAAAGCAGAGAGATACTTAATTTCTGTGGAAATTTTGGGGTTTAGAGTTGGAGATAGAAGCCAGAAAGAATACTGTAGGTGGTAAACAGCTTTGTTAAGGTAAAATGAATTACATCACCAATGTGGAATTGAAGCCTACCTCGTGTGAAAGGTAAACCTAACAAATAATTTCCTAACATGTTTTAGGTATGTAAAAATATATCTTAAACTAATTATGAATTCCAGTGAGGGTAAGATTTATTGTCATAACTCATTTTTTTTCTGAACAGTGAAAGGTGTCTTCATATTACTGGAACTAGTAGGATAAAAAGCATGTGAAAAAACATAAATATTAGAGTCCATAAGATGTAAGGCACAGCTTCTTACTGCTATGTGACTAAATTGCTAGCAGGTGAAAGAACTTGGAACCTGAAGTAAGTGAGCCAAAGATCAAAACCTGTACATGTTTTTCCCTTTCTTCATTCATCCAACCTGCATATACAACTCTGCTGCAACACTGAACATATATGACCTAAATATTTTTCTGTGGAGAGACTTCTAATATATTCATTTGATACATAAATAGGTCAGCTGTATCGATATGCTACAGACATGAAAGCATCATGTTGCTTTCATGCTATTTTCATCTTATAATTGAGTAATCAAATTTTGTATTTAAATGTGTTTTAAAGTGGTAATGTAACAATTTAAATTTTTTCTGAAAAAGTCAGCTTATTTTCCCAGAATGAAAAATTTTTTGTTCAATCAGCTGGAAAAAAAATAGTACAAGATTCAAACCACTATGTTCTGAAGCACTGCTTCATTTCTTTTTGGTGAGATGCACCACCATTACAAATACTAAGGACAAGCAAATAAGACCCAGTGGTAAGGAGAGGTCAGAGTGGCCCTTAAGGTGTAAAGGATCGGTGGAGGGGAATAGAGAGTTGAAAGAGAAAGAATTACAAAAGTTCAAAACCACTGGTGTATAAAAGGCATGAGGATGTCAAAATTTCTTGATATACATGGATAAATCTGCTGGAGTCATCTCACTGGAACAAAATTAAGATTGCTTAGTGTTTCTAAAAAAATCCCCAATACTCCAGGGCCCAGTCTATTCCATAAATTTAATTTTTCAGGCTTTTTTCTTCTATTTACTTTCTTGGTGGATATTTCCCTGCTGGTTCAGAGGAAATGAAATATAAGAGCCTAAAAACAGTTAAAAAATGTGTACTTAGTAGGATCCTGAGTAATTAGAAATCAAGAAGTGATTGACTGTAATCTTCGTAAATTTTGTGTGGACACTTCTGGTTTCACATAAAGTTAGATATACAGAAGCAAACAAAAAAAAAAAATGCAACCCCTTGATGAGTTTGTGTCCATTCATATTTTCAGGATGAATGTATCAAAGCAGAAATTATGAAACTTTTTATGTAAAAGCTAAAATTCACGTTTGTTTAAATCTTTATTCCTAGTCTTTGGGTATCAGAAAGAAAAAACAAATAAGTTACTTTTTTTGATCTTTTCCAATTCTGTGGATCCTTTGAGAAAAAAAGGCAATAGAAATGCAATACAGAATGTCAGAAATATTCACAGGTCTAGCTTGGTATTTGTGTTTTAGCATCCCACCAGTTACTTTTTGACTACTTTTTAGGTGTTAAATCCTTTCTAACAGAATTTATTGCTTTGGCAAAGGTACCAAGACAAGATTATTGTTATTTCTAGTTCTCTGGTCATGCAAAATTGTTTTTCCATGCTGTTTCAGAAATCATATGGAAAGGGAAAGTTGAATTCCTCAGCTGAATGGAGCAGCTGTTTGATGTTTATTCTTAATCACCTGATGAGTAGATTTCCTCATTCACTGCCCTTGACAATGCAATCTCCTGAAAGGCAATGGTGTTCTTTTTTTGTTCAGCCAGGAATTTCTTATATTATATTATGGAAATTCATACTCAATAATGATATTAATCAGATTTTTGTAAAGTCTTTAATGTTAAGGAAGTTATCAATAATGAAAGGACTTAAAAATCGATTATTTATCTATATTGTAAAATATATTTTTGTCATTGACCTTAATAGTGTTTTCTGGGCTCTATGCCATAAAAGGGCAATTAAAAAGGTGTCTTTTAGACTCTCACTCTTAGCTCTGATCTTGTTAGTAATAAACCTGACTATCATTCCCACACGGAGTCTTGTTTTGCCTGTGACGGTGATGAAGAAAGAATTTGCTGTAGTCCTTATCATAAATAACGAAACCTCTCGTTGTATTCTCTCTCCTCTGTAGCTGGGCAAGGGGGAGTGAGAGAGTGGCTGTAGTGGGCCCCTGGCACTCAGCACGGGTTAAACCACTACAGGATTTCTTTACCTCTTCCTGTTTTCAGAAGCTAAAATGTTACTTCCAAAAATGTTTTTGTAATACTAGCAAAATTTTTCCCAAATATACTTTGAGACTTCTTAGCATATCATTTATTTTCAGAGTTCGATCAAACTTGATGACTTATTTATAGTAGACTGTTATTGTGCTCAGTGCTGTAAAAGTCATGGACTCTGTTCCAAATCCCCATACTATAAGTCAGATCCAGGCAGTCCAGTTGAACACACTGCAGAATTGCTTCATCAGTTTCCACTGAATGATAAAATTTCTTTCATTATTTTCTCTTTATAACCCAAGAAATGCAAAATGTATGACTGTTTTCTAGTGTTCATTCCATATCCTCCTTTCTGAAAATTGATATGAAGATTTGTTTAAACTGATAGCAGTAACTACCTCTTCTGTGAATAAATTACACTTCCCATTTCTGAGAGGTCCTACTCTTTTCCTCCTTGCTGACCTCTTCTTCTCCATGTACTTTAAAAAATTCTGATTTATCTCACAACCTCATGCAATCTGCTTTTCATTTTCTACCCTTAATTTTCTTATCATTTTTTGCACTCTCTCTTAACTTCATTCTCTAATCTTCTCAGTACTGCTGTGTAGCTGATGTTTTATGCCTCTTATTTCCTTTTTCCTTATTTTTGATTACATTTTGGACTTTCCAGCTCATCCTCAATGACATTTTAGTCCTTGTATATGTATTGCAAGATTGCACATGCAACCTTTGGGTATGCACTCATTTACCTATTCACATTTTTCTTTTTTTTTTTTTTTCTTCTTCCGCTGTCAATATTTTTCCATGAATTTTTTCATCATGTTAATTTTTCATCTAACATCTACATTTCTCAAAAATGACTAATCCTAAATGTTTTGAATTTTTTAACTAGTACTGATTTGATTTGTCTTTCTAGTTTTGAAAGCAACTTGGTATTCAAAGCAACTTAGGTATTTTCAGTTCTTTCATGAATAGGTTTTCATGCCTGTAGTTAAATGATTATCTCAGAATTTCTTACAATTACCTTTTTTTTAAAGTATGCCTAAAAAAGATGGAAAGCATCTCTGGGAACAAGGACAGTCTTCGTTTTGTATAACAACAATTGCATTGGTAAAGATAAACAAATTAATCCTTTCATATAATAAGGAAGCAGTTTTGTATTTTCTATGCCAGTTGAGGATTGCACTGAGCCAGAGGATCCTTAGATATCACATTAAGGCAACTCTGCTGCTCATTCCTGTCTGCAGTATATTTTCTAAACCTAGCAGATAGGTTTGTTCCCAATGAAGGGTCTACCTCTGAATTGGTAATAAGATGGCAGTGGTGGTTGTGGAAATGAGTGGCTGTAGATCTTATAAAGAAGCGTTTATAATGCCTAGGAATTAAGAAGACTCAAAAGTAAAGGTGCTAAAGGGCTAGGCAGAAATTCTTAAGTGCTATATACAGTTAATAGGTATTTCTGTTTCTATACGCTATTCATTTGCTGCATAGGGCTTTGATATACATGTTTGTGTATGTGCATACATACATGCATGTATACACATTATTTATATACATGCAATCTTGGCAAGTTGATGGTAATTTGACAAGGCTGAACATAGCTGGAGTTTTTCAGGTGTTTTCTCTAGAAATGAAAAATCATTAAACTAACAGAAAGTAAGTTGCACACTGAATTTGTGAATGTTTCAAACTAGTTAAAAAAGGTGATGTAAGGGCTTTTGCTTCCCCTTCATGCCTTCTAAGGGTGATGACTTCATTTTCTGCTGGTTAGGGAAAAGTAGAATTGGGGAGTGAGTATCTAGAATATTTGAAACATCAGATAATGCAATGATCATATTAAGGATTTCTTGTTTAGGCTTCTGACAAATAAAAGATGATCCAAAATCTACTTGTGTGAGATGCACATTTTGAGTAGACTTTAGCCCTAAGTGTTTATCAGATTTGCAGCAAATGGATTTGAGTTCTTCTGAGCTGTACAAAATAAATGAGGTTTAAGTGTTCTGGATTATGCAAAATTATAATTTTATAGGTGGTTAATTTGTAGCATGGGCCAAGATTTTATTGCACAAAAATTAAAATCGAGAGACATCAAATACTGAAACAGATGTTATGTATGATTTATAGGTAGCTTCAGAAAATGACATGTTGAGCGGATATATTTCTGATTTAACATTGTTTTGTTGACATCAAAAAGTTATTTAATATCAGTAGGGCTCTCCACCTGAGAGAAATGCCGAGGAATCAAGTGTTGAACATTAACTTTACATGAAAATATATACCTAAACTAAGGTGGCAGTGTGAAAGCTTTCTCTGATACACTGCGCTGGGTGGGGGAAGGGAGAACTGAAAATGAGGAAAGGAACAAACTGGACTTTTAGTGCCAAGCAGCACAAATTGGAGTTAAGATGAATAAGAAGAATCCAAGAGCTATTAATCGAAGCTCAGCACCTCCAGGGATAAATGATTCTTATGCCAGAAATAGATTTAACTCTCCCCAAACAGTAATCTCACTCTTGAACAGGAAATGAAAATAAAAGCGAGCTACCTACCAGGCAAGAGCACTCTCTACCTTCTGAATATTGTAGTCACTCGAGAGTTGCTAAATACCTCTCTCTTAGTCCCTGACTATAAAAATTTTTGAATGTGAATGCCTGTGTAATGTTTAGCTATACAGGGATTTTAAAAGGGAACCCTTATTTCTGAACCCCAAGTTCTTCCTTGTATCAGTGCTTTGTCATTTATATTATTTACATGTTGCATTGTTTGCACTGTACTTTCATAAACTGTAGTACTTCCTCTGCCAACTCTGCCAATCTGCTTCAGTTTTGAAATGGAGGAATTCCTAGAAGTTTTTATCCCAAAGTTCTGATGAATTATTTACTTTTTAAAAGAATGTTAGATATGCTGTTATTGACTTCAGATTTAGCTTAGTACTATTAGTTTTCAGATGCTTTTAATTTAGTTCACATGGTTCTCTCTTATTTTCTGATTTAAGCAACACCAAGCATATGTTTAAAAGATACAATACTCATTTTGGAATTTTTTTAAGGAGCTTTTGGCTTACAAGAAAATGTATTGTTTCCAATAGGAACAGAGTTAGATGAATGCTGTGGCATTCTGCAAGTCTGGCCCTGAAAGACTGACCTTTTTTAGCTACTAAATAGGGCAGGGAGGAAGCAAAGATCTACTAGTATAATTTTCTTTTTGTCCAGAAATCTCTTTTGGAAAGGCTTCTTCAACCTTTCCTCAAAAACCTGTAGTTCATTTTTGGCTGCAATTCATATTACAGACATCTTTTCCTGATTTGTCTGTTTCCATTGGGATTTCGTTGCTTTGGGTAAATCTAGCTGCAGTGGAGTCAGTGGCAAATTTTTTACCTCACTGGCATGAGGATTTCATCTTCCAGTTCATGTTCCCTAAACCAGTTCAGGTGCAGCTACTTTAGTAAAGTTGCTGTAGTAGTAGCACACAGTAGCCATATTCTTCCTTTTTTCCTTTTCACTGGATGTGCAAAACTATATTTTTATTTATTTACTGGTTTGTTCATGAACCAGTATTATACAAAGAGACTCTGATTGACCTTGAGTTGGAATTCCCAAGCGTCTCCAATTTTCTGTTTTACAGTATGTCAAATATATGATAGGAAGTCAAATTTCTCTTATCTCAGTGGGATAACCCAGGTTCTAATGAACTTAGAAGCAGAGACTAATTATTAAATTTTCTGGTTTTACAAGATTGAAAATCAAGGGCTTCCCAACTTTTAACACTTGTTTTCAATTTCCATTGTTTTCTCTCAATCTGGAGAAAGATTACTCCATATCATCTTCAATTTTCTTTCTCTGAAGTGGGCTATGTTTCTTCTTTTTATACACTGGGAGCAAATTCTAGATATTCTAGAGAAAATTCTAAAGTTAATGTATTCTAAAAGATGTATACACTGTTGTTCAGAATGCAAAAACACTGCAGAAGTGATGATTTTTTAAAATTATTTTGCTTTCATACAAGTTTCTAACATTGTTAGTGTTTTTATTTTTTTAATATTGCATCTGATGCTCGAAATTATGTTTTATAGAGTTATCTATTAAAAGACTGGAAGTTTTGTTCCTGAGCAGCAGTAATCAGATTAGACCTCCTCATTATGTGAAAAGGTGTGGGGTCATTCCATATTCTTCATCCATTTAACTGTACTGAATTTCACCTACAGAGTCTACATTCTGAAACTATTGCTTCTTCATTTCCTTAAATAATATATTAAGCAAACTTCATCTCCCCAGTCTATCCATCCATCCATCTATCCCTATTTCTAGATAATTTATGAATATATTGAGCTCTCTACTCCTCTGCTCTATGAGAATCTTTCTACCTTCATTTTCATTTACCATGAAAGTGACATTTTTTGCCTTTTTTTTTTTT
>VXBA01004924.1:26982-64396 GCA_013399895.1 Serilophus lunatus
TTTTTTTTTTTTTTTTTTTTTTTTAATGAAAATGCTAGTCCTTACAAGAGTTTGCTGTGGAATTGTTCAAGTTTATGGTGTTGCACCAAGTGGATAAGACTGGACAGGGCATCCAGAGCAAAAGCAGTGAGAGTACTTCAATATATTTTAATGTTCAGTGTAGAGAAAAGTGGTTGTGAGCATAAGTAAATGTTCTTTAATGCATTTTTATCCATGCTTTGAGTATTATCTAAGGGCAAATCTTCAGTTTGAGAAATAGCTGGGGCAAATGATTTACTTTCTCTGTCAAGCCCCATTAAATGCAACTACAGGAATAAATTGTTTTCTTAGGCTATGATTTGGGTTCAGCCAGATATAATTCAATAAATTTTGTATGGGCTTTTTTCCACCATTTTACTTCTCCTTATGTCCTTGGCCCTTAATAAGGCTCCCAGAAAAGGGTGTGAAAACTTGGAAAATAATTCCAATTCACAATGGGAGAATTCTGAAATCTCTTATAAAAATATTTTTTTCATATATTGTGATGTAATTTATTTTTATTAGATTTCTGTGCTCATATACTTCCAATTTTCTCACATACTGATGAAAACTTTTGCTACCTGAACTGAAATAAACAACAAAAAACTGCAGTGTTGCTGCTGCGTGTGTGTGAACATACTGTGGTGATAAGCCTGATCTAACTCAGTTATTTTACATAGGTCACAAGGAACTCCCTGTTTTATTTGAATAGCACTCTGTGAAATTATCTATATTTAGCACACTTAAAACATTCAGTGGTAACCTATTAGTTTATATCACTAAATAAAATGCATTAGGGTAATGAAAGCAACAACTCTACCATCACTGAGGTAAACAGGAATATTCATAGATTAAGTCAGATTTAAGCCTCTCATCTGAAAGGAAATTTGCCTATTCAACGTATGAAAAGCTCTTAGCTTTCAAAATTGGTATCTTCATGAAAAGCACAAAACACTGTTGTTTTTAGGTAAGTATTTAGGAAACTTCAGTCTGGAGTATGTTTAGTAAGTGGGAGAAATATACTTTAAAACAAACATGCAGAAAAGGGTCTTCCTGAAGTAGGTATATTTTGGTATTAGAAAGGAATATTTCTGGATTGTTTGGGGGTTTGTTGGGTTTTGTTTTTTTGTNTTTTTTGGATTTTTTTTTTTTTTTTAAGAAGCTTCAAGCAAAACATATCATATCTTTCCAGTGGAATTCTTATGATTATTTGCCTGAATGATTTCTGGAATATTATCATTATGTATCAGGTATGGTACCACCTGGAAATTATTTGGTTTAAGGTTTGTCAGGTCATTTTTAAGAGCATCAACTAAAGGTATAAAAAGCACTACGAAGATCAGTTTATAATTAGGAATGGCGTGCTTGGAGTGCTGATTAATTTCAGGCAATGATTTCTGAGTACATTGGATATATAGCTGAGTTCTTTAGTATAATTGGATTTTGAATGCCAAGGCTGTGATCAATAAGAATTAAAAGACCATTTGCAAAACCTATATTTATACAATTTATACAATCACTTTTTCTTTCCTTTAAATATCTCAAACCCTAAGGCACAAAAATTATCAGGATTCTATGCTAGTACCATCATAAACTCTACTTTTCTTCTTGCTTTATATAATAGTTACTTAATCTTTTTAATTTTCCATGTAAAATAAACTTTCTTGGTATTTAGTTCATTTATATTTAGTTTAACAGGTGTCAATTTAATTAATAATCAACCAAATGACATTCTAGATTTGCTTTGGATAGCAGTTCAATGCATTCTATTGATTTTTGTATTATTGGACTAGATGTTGTCATCATTATTACTTTGTGCCTAGCTTCAGGCAGAATTTGAATTAACCACCAGTATTTCAGCATAGGGAATTTTCGTCTTTCAGCATGGAAATTGTATTATCGTTCAGCAATAAAATATTTTCTATACCCTTTTGGGGTATTTTGTATTTAAAAAAACCCATTATGTATTAAAAGTATTCTAAACAAAATGCTTCCAAAGGTTTTAGATTTATTTTTTTTGGGGTGTCATTAAAGCTCTAAAACTTTTTTTCAGAATATAATAGTAATAAGATGTTACCTAGCACTTTAACGTGACGGCTGGAGTTGGACAACTGTGTGAATTAACCTTTATTTTCTCTACAACAAAAGCAGCACACTATTCAGAGTTAAGTGAGTTCAGAGAAGGTACCCTGCACCAATGAGCCATGGGCACTGCTCTGAAACGAAACTAGTCTTGACATGGACACAGGTAGAGGAATCCTTAACTATGTTCAAAACTTCTATAATCCCAAGAGACTGGTCATTTTACCTATTCATGGTTCCTTAGGGAGAGAGTTTTTCCTTGCAGGAGTGACAGAATTCAAGAGTAGTGTAGACCTCTCTCTGCTTTCTGTCCTGAAAGAAGTGTTCATTTCTATTGAAAGTAGCACTTCTTATGAATTTAGAAAGTTTTATAAGAAGTACTGCAGCCTTAAAACTGTATAACTTCTAGGCAAAATGAAAGGTCACAGATACTCACATCCAACAGTGGTCTGTTCCACATCAGTCTCCATATCATTCTTATGACTAATGAAGTATTGGGAGTATGGAAGCAGCATATCAGCTACACCTGTTTTTGCAATGGGATTCGGATTAGAATTAGCTCTTTCAAATGTTTACAAAGGTTGTAGAAAACAGATGGAAACTCAAAGCTATAGCTAGAATTTTTCACAGAATTATGGAATGGTTGAGGTTGGAGGTGACCTCTGGTAGCCATCTTTGTCTAATGCCCTGCTCAAAAAAAGGTCACTGACAACAGTATTCTAGAAGTATTCTAGAGAATTGGGGGGTGGGGGGGTGGGGTAGGGGATAACACTCCTGGCACAAAAAAAAGGATGAGAAATTGTGGACAGACAAGGGCTTCCCTTTCCCTTACTGTTGTGGAAAATATGTTTACTTTGAGAGAATGTTCTCTGATCAGACGGCCATGTAAATGTAAACTGCAAAGCAAAAATGTGGCTAAACTAAGAGAAGACATTTTAAGCGCAAGTCCAAAGAGGTACTAATGCAGAAAGACCTACTTTTCAAAATTGAATAAAATATGTAATTAAAGTAATAACATATAGTCCCTTTTGAGAACTTTTTCCAAACTTTGCTTAATTTGAATTTCACATACTTGACATCTTGTTTTGACAATTCATCTGATTATATCAATATGTCACATTATGCAATAACAGTGAAACATGATGTATTTCAGCACAATGAGTCATCCTGATGGCATGTCAGATCCAACATATTCCAAATCAAAGTTCCTTAAATCATGATGATTGAAATCTCTGTTTAAAAGAGCTTCCCCTGCTCAGATTATTTGTATTTCCTATTGCTTCTGTTAAGTTAAACTGGGTCTTTTACAGCCTGTCTCTCTTGACTCAGTTTTCTTTCACTTTCAGTCAAGAGAAAAGAAAGATGTGCAAAACCTCAGAGCTGTTTTTTACTTGTACCTTTGGACATATTTGAAAAAAACACCTCTAGATGCTTAAACTTCATTTCATTCCAACAGTGATCGCACTCCTATGCCTCTCTTAATAATCAAGACATTCTTCCCTTGAAAGCTGGGGCCAGAAAAAGGAAGTTGGAGACTTTTCATGAATGAATGTTCTAGCACAAACTTTGGGCACAAACCTCATTGTTGTGTCAATAATTCCTGGAATAAAGTTTCATTTTCTATTAATCCAAGAATGCAGAACTAAAGACATATAATTCTACTGCTGCATTGTAAGAAAGAGTAAGAAATATTTTTTTCTAAGAAAGATGTATTCTCTTTCCTGTTTTGTTACCTGAGGAAAAATTTTTGAGCTTTTTATGTATGATTTTTTTTAACCATGCCAGAATATTTGGATATCAATTTAGTAAAAGATTTACTTGATAACATTTTCTAATTTTTTCATGTGAGGGGTCATATGAATTGTTTTATTCCTTATTTACATGCCACTATTGCTAAAAAATGCAGGATATGTGCTGTTCATGAGAGATTATAAATTTTCTCAGATAGAAAAGAGTTCTGTTGAAGTCTGGATGGTTCATCCAGTTTGATGATTAATCTTTTTGCTGAAGTAGCTTAGGAGGGCCTCTGTTTGATGTTAGTGTCTTCCCTTGCTTCTTTGAGAAGAAAATACTGACCTAGTTGTGGAAATGTTTAGAAAAAAGATGCTTGAAGGGTAACACACCTTATTAGCTGCCTTTCCACTGATAAACATTACTACCTTTAATCCTAATAGAAGTTATATACACACCTTAGCAGAGAAGTGGGTCACCCTGCTGACTGGATATCAGGCTTCTCAGAAAGTGATACAACAGCAGAACCATTCCATTAACCAAAATGACTGCCGATGATCATAATAGGTCCTGGCACTGGGTGGAAAGGGCAGAAATCCTGGCAACCTCTCTGTTTTCTCTGCTTCTTCAGCAGATAGTCTCTCTTTTCCCAAAACACTGCTTTACAGTGAGAGGAACCTCCTGTCCACTGCCAGACTTCAACTAAATATTAACTGGGAACTTAATGAAAAATACAACACTGAGTCTGTGAACACTCTAATTTGAAATCCTGCTACACATATGCAGAAGAGAGAAGGTAAAAGCAAGTACAGAGAAGCATAATGAATGTTGAATGTGAGATTACCTTTTGCAAAATATGTTTCTGAGTATACAATGTATATCAAGCATACATTGACATACAAGTTGACAAACTGCTAAAATTCCTACCATGGGGAGTAATTTTTTGTATTGGTTATGCACATAAAAGAGGTAATCTTTACAGAAGCCTCACTTTCTCTCATATAGGTGTATAAACTGGTAGCTATTCTCTTTATCCTAAAAATTGTGTGCATAATTAGTTAAAATCCAAGCACTTTAAGAAGAGCATACCATCTATAAAATGTCAATAGATAATACTACATTTTTATTCTCTTCACCCCCCAATCCCTCCCCCAATGAACCAATGTATTGTTGAGTAGAACTGCTGGCAGAAATAAAATATATTTTTCATTATTATCCGTTGTATAAGTGACAATATACCTGTCTGATTTTATTATATGAAAAAATAACCCAGAAAAAAAATCCAGACAGCACAGATTAAAGTGAGATGTGTGTAGATACCTTACACATTGACAAGATGATCAAATAGTATTCATTACCGACATTCACAAAATATATCTGTAAAGGCCATTAGAGATATGAATAATTATAACTCTCCTGGAAACAATGCAGTGTTTGATTTATTGTATCTTCTGTATATTTCAATATGCTTGCTGTTTCTGTACATGTAGTTGTGACTGAAATTTTCACCAGATCTTTTCTCCCTTGCTTGCAACTAGGGTTTCAGGATACATTTTCCTTTTCATTGTGTTGCTTGAATTTTCATTTCTGTTGGGGGCATAAGCATGTTCTCTGATTCATTTCTTAATATCATATTTTTACATGGCTATTTTTGCTAGCCAACAGCTGTATTTCAGTTTATCACCAGAATTCCTTGCAAATGGAAGCACTTTATAAAACAAGTGAAATCACAATACCCAATCATTCAGAAATATTGGGCTACTTCAATTTTTTATAAGCTCTTAAATTTTGAGGTGATCAGGGTTCTGAGCTTGCATTGCACAGAATAATTTAAAATTATTGGAGCACTTCACATATTTTTAAAACCACTTCAGCTAGGAAATGATGGGGTTCCAGAAATATGTGGCCTATAAGGGTGTAAAATTATCAGAGAGCTTAAGTGCTTCATTGTGAAAGTGATCAAGGTTCCTTGCTTGCACATTGCAAAGCAATTGAAAATTACTGGAGTGCTTCAAGTGGTTCATGTTTTTAGAAGAGTTTTCATCTCTCCCGCTCAAATACTCTTTACAATTGTGAGTGTCTCCAATAATTTTGAATGTTGAGTATGCACCTGTTATCCTGCTTTTCCTTATTTTGGGTTGTTGGGTTTTTTAGGTCCAAATATTTGTCTTTCAGAGATCTCAGAGTTATCTAAATCTTGAAATCCTTGAGTTTCAGATGTATAGCAGCTTTGATGAACTTAAATGTGTTATCACTTCAGAAAAAAACAAATTAAGGAATAATTTTAGTAATATTAGTATTTAAAATTTACACCTGAAGTCATGCCTATGGCTATAGACTACTTTCCATAGGTAGCTTATTTAAAATTTTATGGGGTACACCCTTTTTGGTTTAGATTTTGATTAATTTAAAATTATTTAATATGACATCTAATATTATTGTGTTTTTTAAAAATTATCTTCAAAATATTGGCTTTTTCTTTATGTGCCCTTCTTTCTCTTCCACTCCTTTATGTCTTCAATACACATACTGCACAAACCACTGGTATATCATAATTCATTCTCTCACAGCTCATTCTCAGTATTATGTTTTGGTAGAACTCACAGTGGGTAGAATTTTGAGCTGGATTTATCATCCACACAAGAGAATCATAATACTTCTATATTTTAAGAAGGGAAGAAAAAAGCCCTATAAAGTGCATCATTCTGCAATGCATTGTTTCTGTACATTGAATTTATGACTGTAAGAAGGAAATCACTTGTGTTATACAGGTATTCTATTGTGTGCGTTTAAAAATTTAATTCAGTCCCTACTGTGCTATTCGTTTTACTTAACTGTTTTCATGAACTTTGCTTATTTCAGGTCTATATTTCCTTACCTTATCTCTGTTATGAACTGTTTGCTTCGGCCATTTTCTTCTTTCAAAAGTGTAAAGAAAAAAATCTATGTACCATGATTTTTTTTACCTATTTTTTTCAGTCGAAATATAGCTGTGACAGATTATTTAAACTAAAAATGATATGTTCATTTTTATCTCTGTGTTGTACATATGAGCTATATTAGTAATAACAATTGTTTTCTGAAAAGTGAAATGCTTTTTTTTAGAGAGGATTTAAAAATGTTCATGCAACAGGATGAAATTTTCTTTAGCTGGAATACTACAGTCATAGCCTCAAGATGCAGCAACTAGATAATACTTGCAATGAATAGCTCAGGTTTTTTGATAATCAAAAGGGAAATACTACATTGTTTAACATATTATTGCATTCATTTTCATCTTACTGTTTTCACTTTTAAGATATCTAGAGCAGCATAATTCCTAGGAACTGATATAGCATGTTGATTGGAATTGGCTGTTTTAAAACATTATTTATAATGCTTTTTATAATTCCTTTGTGAGAATTTTAAATTATGAGGTGCTAAAAAGTTCTTACAATGTAAGATAGATTTAGAATCAAAAAATTATCATCTTGTGTATGTTCTATGTTTGTTTTCATGAATAATGCTCTCTAACCTTTGTATGAGCCATGGAAAATTAAAATAAATTATTTTTATCTTAGAAAATCACATTAATTTGCTATAGAAATATCCTTATCAATAGCTGCTTTTAAAAAAAAGTTTTTGCAATTTTCAAAAATGAAATGGCTACAGTTACAATTGTTGGAATAGAGATAAATAAAATAGATATCTATTGGGATTGAAAAGACTGAAATCTGTAAACATTAATATAGAAATTGTTTCAGTGTTAACATTTATCACAGTCTGAATTTTCTGTGTGTTACAATAAATCATGTCTTATTGGGCAAGTGCTTTGGCCTCTATTTTTCAAGTCAATATGTTCAAGTATTCCATGTGATCACAAGGAAAAAGGTATTTGTACCTGTAGTTCATTTTAATCAAACTGATTTTAAAAAAGCAAAAAGAGAAGTCTTAAGTAAGTGAAAAATCTTTTTCCCTGACATTTCTCTCACAGTTCTTGATGACAGTAGTGAAGAATGTCTCCAAGTTTTGGGAGAGATTTTCAGGGAGACGTTTTAATAAATGCCTGAAAAAGGATGTCAATATTACACCTTTCTACTGTACCACTGTTGTCTCCCTATAGCAGATATATATTGATACACGAAACTACAATATGAAGGAAACATATAGTGGACTGAGCATATATGGTGTAACTGCAGTGTTAATACTGTGCCATGGGGGACAGAGGTCAAAAAGAATTGCAGTGGCTACCAAAGGGTTTCAAAATGACTGCCAAAGTAACACGGAAAGAGTCCACCAGTACTACCAAGTTCAAACTTGCTAAATTGTCATTGCAGAGTCTGAAAGACAGTTTTGTGTTGCTCCCTTACCTTAAAAAACAAACAAACAAGAAACAAACTAACGAAATCTCTATGTGAGGATTTACTTCTATCTGCCACCGAAGTAAGGATACTCCTCAAGGTAGACTTTTGATCCTGGTGAGGATGACTACTTTCAGGCAGTACAAACCAGCAAAATGCATAGTGCAGAATACGTGCCTAAGGCTGCTCCTTAGGACTTAGTAACAAGTTTAGACGTCTCATAAATTTGCTGCAGAAAACAATCTCCATTTCATACATGTAGGCATGTATTGCTTTAGTTTTCATGTACATACCAAAGTGTTTAAATAGTGTGACCTAATTATTTGTTGCACTTTTGCCTTCTTTCCTTTACAATACTAATTTTTTAGGTCTGAAACAGTATATCTAGGAGAAAAAAAGAAATTATTTATTAAATATAGTCCACATGACCTGCTTTATGGAAAGGGGAATATACAGCTTTTCACCTAACTGGCACATATGCTTACTACGGCTGATGTGTAAATTAGTTTATGAGAAATTTGTGTACAAATACTCATAAATTCTTTTTGTAGGGGAACCATACGTATGTTGAGGTTTTCCACTTGTGTATTTTGGATATTGTTTTCTTTCTTATTTTTTAATAAAAAATTGGTCACAGGTCTGATTTTTTTTTCCTCTCAGATACTGTTATTATACTCATTTCTCTGTATTGTAACTGGCAGTCTTTGAAGAAGGGGATTCAACTATTTTAGTATTTCGGCTCGAAGACGATAAATATTTATGTATGGAGGCAACTTCCTAGGAAAAAAAGGAATAAAAATACATCTTGCTGCAGTGAAAGTACTGTTTCCTTTGTTTCTGTTACAAATTCAATTAATTTGCCAACTGAACACTATAATGAAAAAACAAGGAGTAAGACATAGAAGCGTCTGTTAAAAGGGGAGCTTATGGCAAAATTAGTGGGTTCAGAAATGTTGATAGTTTTCCAACAGTTTACTGAAATCCTAAAGCATTTATTTCTTGGCTAATCAGAAATGTCTTTTGCAGCCCCCTTCACATGCTAGGCAATGTTTTGTTACCATTACACCTCTGAAATAGTAAAAAAAAACCCTGACAAAACAAGATGGCTTGAGTATGTATTTCTCATTGTGTTTGATTTTAGATACTAAGTAAGTTGTGAGTGATTTTTCCACAAATTAATGGGTTTATTTACTTCTGAACATAATATTTGAGAGACCAGGTGCATTTCCCAAAATATGATGCTATATGCAGCTTCCCAAAGGCTGAATGCTGGCTAATTGTGATTGCTCAAAAGCAACCATTCTGACTCCAAATATTCACAAAAATTCCTGAAATCTTGATTTTCTCTGAAATATAAATAGCTATAACATTTTAACTTTGTGAATTTCAGAGAGAACATGTATTCAATAACTTACAAAATAACCAAAGGATGGGGAAGTAAATGTATTAATAATGGTTAGAGTCTGTAGGCTGAATAACAGTAAACTTGATAAAAACTAGACCTGTAACTTCTGGAAATTATGCTGACGGGTGAGTATAGTTGGGTCTTAGGTTCTTTTTCCAACTGGTAGATAAAATGTTGTAAAGATGGAACTTTTAAATAAAAAATTTACTTAGAAATACTTGTCCTGGTTTGGACGCTAGGGGGACGCTACCAGCGACGAGAGACTTAATAGAAAAGACAACAGTCAACACCAATTTATTAAGTAGGGGCTATATGAGCTATGGATCCCCACTAAAAGCATAAACCAATTGCACAAACAATGATCCAACAATAATATAAAAAAAAAAAAAAAAAAAGAAGAAAACCACTCTGCTGCCCCAGACTGCCTGCTGGGCTGTGGAGGCAGAGGAAGGAAGGAAGGCTGGCCCATGGATGGCACTGGTCCCACTCCAAAGCTGCTGGAAGAGAATGACAATGAAAAGGAACCTCAGGGGAACCCAAGGGAAGAGATACCACAGACTCCTGTTGTCTCCATGTGGTTTTTCCGCCGGCACTGCCCAAGCTCCAATGAAGCTGTACTACTGCCCTTGCTGAGGGAGATGAGGGATAATGAGCTGCGATGACACAGCATTGCAAGGGAGCTAAAAGGGGAGCCATGCCTCTCTCCACCGCCAAAGGGAGCAGAAAGAGGGAGAACTTCCGTTGCTCTGGTTGTTATGGGGGGCCTGTTCTTGCATTTTCTCGGGGCAGCCTTCTGGGCGTTCCACCTCCCCATTGGATGGTGGTGTGGGGGCATCGCCCCCTCTCCAAGATTTCACCACAAGGCAAGATGGCGTTCCGGCTAAAATGCCTGCAGCTGCACTTGCCGAGAGGAGGGGGCCGTCAATGCCACCCTGTCAGGAGAAACCACTGCCGCATGACTCTCCACCAGAGCAGGGTCCAGCAGCGCCACCCACTTCAAGAGCAGCCCCCGCCACCCCTGCCTGCCAGCGCCATAGGGCACCGCTGCAGGGACCGTCCCCACACAGCTGCTCGTTCGGGTCCCCTTCGGTGGCAGCAGCGGGGACAGGCGCGACTCCTGCCGCTGCTGCCATCCTGCTCTGGCTCCACAGCAGCGGCGGTGTGAGGCGAGCATTGGCAACGCAAACACGGGGGCACAGGTCAGCTCTGCTGCTTCTGGCTCACTCTGCCACCACCTGTGCTGTTGCGCCGCTGCTGGGACCAGCCCCCACTGCCCGCACGGTCGGCGGGATCCGCCCCCACAGCAGGTTGGCCCCCATGCCGAACCATCGGCGGCGGGCATGTGCGACTGGGGCTCAACCATCCTCGCCGGTTTCTCCCTCTCAGAAAAAGAAAGAAAAAAAGTATTAAAAGACCTCTCCCACACCTAAGAAACCTTTCAGGTTAAACCCATAACAAAACTGAAAGATACAGTAACAATGTTTCTGTATTCTAAATTCTCTATCAAATTTAATTTGATTTACTTAATTGTGATTTTTAAAATTCTTATATATTTTCCAATGCATAGTTATTTTTATAGCATAATAAAAGCAGTGTTGTAGGAAAACAGAAAGGCTTTCTCATGAATTTATATATTAGTAATTTTTTAATCCCAAATCTTCATGATTAAAACATTATAGAAAAGGCCTTGTCGAACTGACAGAAAATGGCAAAATACTGGGCATTAAGAAAATGTCCTGAACAAACATTTGTAAACACATTTGTATTAGCATTATTTTTTTTTGTGGCATTGATATGATTAATAGTATATTGTATTTTAACTATATTCATATGTTTTTAAAGGGACAAGAGACTTGAACTAAACCAGGACTTTTTCATTTTTGAGAAATGAAAAATCTATCCATTTCACTTGTGTTTATCATCTAGGAGAATGAAAATCATATTTGGTGCAAACTTCTCCATGTCAATGCATTAAAAAAAACCCAACACAACAATTTAAGGATAATTTCTTAAAAAATCTCTCTGTGGAAGGTTGCAACTGTGAGATTTAATAAAGTATGGACCATTTATCTTCTTATAAAGTGAGTGTATGTGCCATAAATTAGACCAATAACTAATAAGTCCAATAACTAGTAATAATTTTATTCTTTGAGAAAATATTAAAAATGTGGTCTGGAAATTTAAGTGTTGTGCTTAGTTAGTTAATTGGGGGTTTTAAACAGTTAGAGAATAATTTTTATTCTTATTGCAAGAGAAGAGAAATTGGCCTCTTCCAGCTAATGCTATATATAACAAATTTTCACATGTGTAAAACGATTGCCCTGTTAAATTAAATAAACCTTACAGAATTTGTTAATTTTCATGGGTACTTTGAAGGAGAAGGCCAAAGAAACATCACCTTTTATCTCCTGTGTGGCAGCACCAGGAATTGGCCAAGCAATGCAGGCACAATTTGTTCACATGCCACAATACTGCTGTCCCATGATAGGGTTTGTCCAGACAAACACATGTTCTGCAGACACTGTGAGGATGCCCATGAAAGTAGTGGGGCCATGGTCTGTGTCTTTGTTTTGTTTGATGGTGGGTTTTTGTTTGGTTGGGTTTTTTGTTTTGCTTTGGATTAGGTTTTTGTGTTTATTTGGGCTTTTCTTTGCAATCAAATCATTAATTAAGAAAATCTATACTTTATACCCATATGGCTCTTGATGGTTTTCTAGTCCATTTGAGTGCACAGCAGGGGTTTGCAGCTCCACTGTGGGAGACATGTTAGTCACCTTATAAATTGGCTGGCTGGGAGGAAACACGTTGCTGTTCACACTGATTTAAACAGGGTGAGGGATGTTTTCCTGGTGTTAAATGCAGGTGAGATTCATGGCTAGTTGGAAGGTCTGATGCAATTTGGTCAAACACCTTCCTGAAAACCCAGGCTTTAAAGGACTTTGCTTCAAAGTAATTTTGACCCTGTTATTTCCAGATTATTTATTGAGGTCTGCTTTCTATTTTTCAGTTAGCTCAGATGAAATTTCAACAACTTGAATCTGGAGATGCCAGATCTTGCCTTCTGCCATTCAGATGACATGTCAACTTCTCAATTGCTTGGGACCCCGTCCGGAGAAACGACAGGGTCAGTGGTGAGGATGACAACTGTCTGTTTCAAAAGGGCAGCTTTCAAGCTTAACCTTGCAAAGGAGACTTCTGGGATTTGCATCTGCTCTTTAAAGCCTATGAAATCTCAATTTCAGCTTCCTAAAGATGTTCCTTCTGGTCCAGGAGCCAGTAGCTCCAATAAGAAGTATCGCAGAGCTCCACCAGTCAGAGACTTTACTTATTTTATTTGTAACTTTTCTATTTACTGCTAAGTGGCTTCTTAGTTTTATTTGAAAAGGAAATTGACTTCTCTCTCTCTTTGTCATTGCCTTGTTAACAAGGAGGAGGAAAAGCTGCCTAATCTCGACATTATGAGAGTTGTTAGAATTGATCCCAAGTGAACTCTGGAGAGCAGAAAGTCAGATCACCTCTTTGTTTTGTTCCAGGGGGTTACGGAAAGGGAATGACAGCCTTCAAGGGACCTATTTTCCACTAGCTGAAAGACTGCATTAAGCAAGCATGTTTAGTGAAGGGTAAAGAGAATACCAGTGGGAACAAATGTGTGCACCACCATATCAGGCAGGGGGGCTCAGAGCAGAGGAGGCAGATGTCTGTTGTGCCGGGCTCTTTAAAGAGGCCATGTGGGCCTTTCTGAGTAATTCGGTAATTCAGCATTGCAGACTGAATGCTCTTGTGGCATCCTCTGGAGTTCATGGTAGAGAATGGCTACAGGTGGCCTCTTCTAGCCTCTCCTTACATACCAGGCAGAAGAAGTACTTCTTGTTAATCCTGCTTGCTCAATGCAGGAGGTGTGGGGAAGGGATGTTTCTCCATACAAGCTTGTGTAGAAAGTATCTGAAAAATTTTGGCATACTGTTTTTTTGGGTGAGTTCTTAATATTGTTTTACTGCTGTTCATTTAAATATGGCTAATAAAAATATTCCTTTCAGTGTCGGTATATTTCTCAGTACCACAAGGAAACATTTATTGATCTTAAAGTTATCTTTCCCCTTTCTGAGATTTGTCCCATGTATATAAACAAAGAATCTTGTGCGGGCTAGTTTCCTTCCATGTGAGAGGATGCCACATTTCCATGCCAATGAGAATTCAGCATGCAGTGTTAAGAGGAGCGGGTAGTACAATGACTTTTCACAGATACGAAGAGAACTGCAATAAGGCTAATTTGGGTCAGTGCTGTAGACCAAAAAAATAATTGAAAGTCCTATATTCGTTCCAGAGCAACATGTAATATATTTGCTTCAATACAGTAGTTTCAGAGTACAATCTCAATAGGCAAAGAAATTTCTTAGAGCCTGGGAAAGCTGATCACATGTACTAGGGCTCACAGAAAATTTAAAAATGGCAAGTGTTTCCCGTGACGTTTAATATCTTGATGAGATGTGCCACCAGTGAGCCTTGTGCTCTACCTTGTTCACTTGCATCCTTGCCAGTTGGACCAGGAGGTGAGGAGCCTGCCTGCAAGGAGACATACTACAGCTCCCAGGAGCCTGAATGGATTTCTTAACCAGACAAGGAAAACCTACTTTTTTTTTTTTTTTTTTCCTCAGTGTCTGAAATTCTAGGGGCTCATTCTTAGAATCAAACTCATGCTATTGTTATTTTGTCTTTACCAGACAATATGTTAGTCACACTTGCAAATGTATAGCATGTGCTTGGCTCTTCAGCGCTACTCCTAGCCATGTAGGAGTTTTTCTGGGAGAGGATCATAAGGCGTGCACTCTTAGAACTCTACTGAGTAGGCCTTCAGCATAGTATTCTCTGACATCTAGAGGAATAGATGATATAGAAATAGAAAGAGAAAGGTGATGGAAGTTGACCCAGTAATTTCTCCAGTGTAGCATTTAAGGACTGCTCCAAAACTTATCTGTCAATCAGATTTCTGATTAATTGTATTGATAGCATCTTCAGGTAAAAACAGAGAGTATTGAGGTTTTTATTCCATAAGGTTTTCAAATGATTGCTGAGATCCAAGTCTGACCCATCATTCACTGATGTAGCTATTTCTTGCTCTGTCCTTGGCTACCAGGGAGACTCTTAAAGGGATGATGTAGGAAATAGAAGTTTCCATAAAACAGAACAAGAGTGTCTAATGTAGGAAGACAAATCTTTTACGTAAGAAGGTTATTTTCAGTGATCTCCAACATAGCTGTTGCTTCTTTTTTTTTCTCAGTTTTTTTTGTTGTGTTTTTTTTTGTTTGTTTGTTTTGGGTTTTTTTCCTATAACAGATATTACAGTATCAGAGTATTAACAAAATTGGAAGAGACCTTTGGGATTGAGTCCAACCCATAGCCCAGCACCAACCCATCATTTAACCATGACATTAAGTGCTTCTTCCAGTCTTCTAGTCTTCTCTTAAATACCTTTGGGAATGGTGACTCCACTACTTGCATAGGCAGCACATTCCAATGCACAATCGCCCTTTCAGTGATATGATCCAAAGTACCTGGGACACTGGGCAATAGTATGCACTCTGGTTTAGTGTCATTCAGAACTTGTAACGCGAAAGTTTACCTTATTCAAGGAAGTGTCATGGGAAGGCTATGGAAAGCAGCAGGAAACAGTTGATAATATGGTGATTATTTTAAAAAAGTATGAAGTTCTTTTAAATTCTAAGCATCTGTTACTATTACAGTTGTCTATAAGTGTTGCTCATAAGCATCAACAACTGTTTAACCCTCAAGCTGTAGCCACTTTTTCTGCCAAATGGTTTAAAATAATTATGTAGCAACTTAAATAGTTAAAAACTTTTTTTTTTTCTAAGCAACCAGTAGTGCCTTTTGCAGGTACAGCCTGTATCTACAACAAAGAGAATTCTATGAAGGGGAACTTATTCTAAGGCAAGATTTTTATCATGTTGGGACATTTCTTACCAGCATTATTTAAAAGCTTTTTAAAAATCTGCTCTCTCACATCTTTGTTCTTTCTGTGTCAGGAAATGTTACTACATATTTAATACCATATTTTAAATGTTTCATATGTTTATGACACGAAATACATGTACGATATAATCAAGGCTCTTCAAATTCTGCTATTCTTATATCACTCAGCAGCCTGAGAGTTTGTGTGATGAAATGCTTCTGACCACAAATGCTGTAAATTGAAAAATACATTTTATAACTATTTTTTATAGTTTTCATTTCTTTCTATTAAAAGACAAAGTTACAATGTGGGTCTGCTGCGCAGAATGCTGCTTCTCTTACTCTCTCATAAATTTATTCTGTTTATCGTGAAGGTTTGGACCTACTCTTAGTAAATCTGCTTGAATTTGAGGAAACTATTAAAAAGGGACATAATGAGGTTCATTCGTCATCACAAACTGAATGAATACTATTGTCTGTTTCTCAAAGAAACCACCAAATAACACCAATGGTGGTAACTTCATACTGCTGAGACAAGATCCAAGCAAGAACTCCTAACTAAAATACTCCTCATTTCTCAAACAGGATTAAGTTTCCAATTTTATTTTCATGGATATGGCATGTACATCTAGATATAGAATTCTTAGGAATCTAGTTCCTGCAGTTGAAACAGATTAGAATTTTCTTTCATCGGAAGGTGTTTTGGCATGGGTGAGAGCAAAACAATGATTTATATTTTTTAGGAATAAATTTTTTGTTGCAATGTTTATTTGGTAGTGGGAATAAAAATAAAATTACCTGATGGAACACTTGTTCTACTTTATGACTTCTAAATTAAAACTTTGTGGGTAGTCTTCCTTCATAAAGAGTGATCTGTCCAAAGATATTTTTTGTTGTTTGTTTGATGTTTTATTTATTTATTTGGTTTTGGTTTGGTTTTTTTTCAGTGAGAACATTCAATAAGAAAATAATCTTTTTTTCATTTATTTTGACATTTCTCTAGATAAATCAGATAAGACTTGAGAGTGCCAATTATTGATCACCAGCTTTACATGGATCTCCTGACCTCTGCAGGCAGCAGATCAACTATTCCTCACTCTAAATAAGTGAATCATATAACTTAAAACATTCAGGCTTTCTGTAAGACAAAGTGTCTTCAAGAAAAACTGAACTTTTACTGGTATTTCTAGAGTTGAATGAGGAAAAAAATTAAGTTTTTAACAGGGTTTTTGGCTTTGTTTTCTTTTTCATTAGATGACACTGAAATTGCTAATACTTCAGGTTGTGGTTTTTACCATAGCAGCATGAGCAGATTCCTTTAAGTCTTCATAAAATAATGTAGCATACTTTATAATACTGAACACTAACTAACTCATTGTCAGTGTACTGTGTGGTATAATATAAAGGCTGTAATGTTTCAATTTCCATCCAGTTCTGTTTCTGTTGTTGCTTGTTTACTTTGGTTTCATAATAAAAATATTTGTGTGCATACTGGTTTATTATGTTGCTTTAAACACATGTGAATCTAATTACCAATGTGTTTAATTTGAATGTAGTGTTACATGGTTTTTAATCATGTTCCAAGTCACTTTTAATGGTTACAAGAAAAGTATTTCTGGAACACATACTTCTCTGACTATAAGGATGTACTGTTCCCAGAAATAGTTGAGATTATTTAATTTATTAGCAAATTAATGTTGTGCAAATACTTTTGGATCAGATCCCAATGTTAATTAACAGAAAGAAAAGTCAAGAGGTTAAAAATTAAATTTGACTTCTATTAGGTTTTGTGGATTTTTTTAATGTCTTAAGAAGTCATACATCTTTCCCTCCCCAAAAGCGCACCCCAGCTATGCATATTGCAAACTTTTTTTTGAATTGCATGGAAATTATATTTTGTTTGTATTGATTTCTTAATACGAGTCTGCAGTAACAGTGTTTTAATTTCAAAAAACTTATAAAGGCTGGAAAAGTGCAAATAAAGGAGTTATAGAAATGCAATGACTTCTGCCCTTTGTTGCAGCAGAGATAATGACAATAAAATTTTCCCATAGTACTTTTTTAGTCTATTTTGCATTCGCTTTTGAAGGATTGAAAAATGGTCATCTAATCTGCGTATTTTTAATGTATTACTTATTTCAGGTAATGTATAAAATATTTTGGTGCTTCAAGTAGTGAGAATTCTAAAATTAGTTAATTTTATCCAGGGCATCCTTGTGGGTCCATTCCAACTTAGAATATTCTGTGAAATCTCTGTGTAACCACCTTGATTTATGTGGTGCTGAAAGAAGTAGGACCTGTGAAAAAAATAAACCACTTAGATGTGCAAATAGAGATTTAGGTGTGAAATATATTCTGATTAATATCATGTTGTGTGTTTTCTGTAGTTTGGAATGAAACAGCTATTGGATACACAGCTATATATTTATAATTCCAATTTTTCTTCCACATGAAAATCATGAAGAGACACAGGAAGCTACTTTTTCCCATTTAATAGTTTTTAATTTATTAAACCATTCTACTATCCGCATGAATTGAAGGAATTTTACTAAAAGAATATGATGGTGTGAGCCAGTGAATCAAAGAAAAGGAAAGATTAATATCTGGAATAATTGCATCTAGTAGCAAATGTAAAACTAATTCTGATTTGTGATGTTTCCAGTTTCTTACATGCGATTCCATTGGTATGCCACTTCTGTTATAGTCCTCATAGTGTGATTCAATATTGTTATCATTCAGTGTCTTATTGTTTGTTGTGTGGAATTTATTTGGATGTTCTTGCTGCTGTCTGATTTTCTGTGTTTCCTTTCAAGTCATCCCTTCCCTTTTCTTTCATGGAGTGGATTTGCAAGTCATTCTTTACCTGTGTAGGCTACAACTTGGCTGAAATGCTTGATGTTGATGTCTTACTTTTTTTCCTGTGTTAGCTTTCTCTTGTTTCTGCTGAAGCAATATCTGGGAGAAGTTACATTTGAATGCGTAAACAGTTAAATATGTATTCCACAAACAGACTGTGTCATACAATCTTCTAAGATATCCATTCCATACATTATTTTCATGTTAACTTTTACAGTTTCTGATTGTATATGCTTGCCATTTTGCAAAATATTACAATCACTGAATTTGGCTAAAGTTTCAGAACAGTTGCTGTGTGCCAGTTTCCCATCTGTGACAGGGGCTGGTAGCAAATACTTCACAAGTGAAAGAGAGATGGTGAGTATGATGATGATGATGTCTTTCTAGTTTCAGCAGTTAGTCTTCTAGGAACCTCCTAGGTCAGCCTTTGAATCTTACCCAGGGTTTATACTTTTGGTCAGTCCCCTTTTCCAGAAATTAATACTTTTTTAGCCAATTTATTACATCTGCCTTACAAATATTCTGAAACAATGATTTAATGCAATTCACATTGTATTTAAAATATTTCTTTGTTTAAGTCTCATTTCTTCTAGTTTGCATCAACTCTTTTCTCGTTCTTGTAGTATGAGAGTTAATTGCTCCCTATATACTTTCTCCAAACAGGCCTTTCTCATATTTTACCATAGATGTTTCCCCAAATTAAGTTTACTTATATAAAAAGGCTGTTTCTTCATTTCAAGAGGTTTTATTCTCTCTCTCTCTCTCTTTTCTATTTTTGCTTTTTTCTTTACAAGATTAAATTTTAAATATTATCCAATCAATAAGAAACAAAGTAATTAAATAGCAGTTTTTATAAAGATGTTGTAAAGATGTTTTTGGAGTTTTCTGTTATGGAAAATTTGTCTCTTATGTAATGTCATGCTCACTGTATCCTTCTTTAGGGAATTACCTCAGGCCATCACCACGTTCTGTCTACATACACTTCTAGTCAGGTCCCTCCAAGATACCTGTGCATGCAGAATCCCTCTGAAGTATTTATTTTATTTTATTAATTTTATTTACTTCTACCCTTCAGGGTAGCCTGTAATCTAAACAAACTAAGAAAAAAAAAAAATAAGAGCAACATGTCTATTCTTTTCTCAGTCGGCATGTGGATCTTGAGCTATGGGTAACTAGTGCTGCGCTTAAGCTCTTCTATAAAGCAATTATTAGTGACAGCTTTGTAAATACTGATGGCAAATGTTGGCTTTTAGATTTGTTGTTATGGATATCCAACTTTTTGCTTGTGAGTTTTATACAGAACTTGGTATCTGAAGGAAGAGAGCTGTGTTTAAATGTCTAAGATTTATTGAAAGCTGTGATTTAGAGCAGCTAAATATCTGGCCTGAAAATTGATGGGAAGTTTCTGTAAATATAAGACAAGCTGATGACAGCACAACTTTGTTTTTCCCCTCCTTTGATTGTCATAAAAATTGATTTTAGATGCATCCACTCTAACTTACTTTTACGTTATTATTAACGTGAAAATGTTAGCTGTGACACATTTTCCCATATCAGACACAGTAGTGAGAACAGTGTTTCCCTTGTACTAGTACTAAGGCTTCTTAAAAAATATGCTTCAAATATACAAATTTTAAATGCTAGAACAGGATGAAGTATTTTTACAGAGCTGTTCAGAAGCAAAAGCGGCTGTTTATAATTGTTCACACCAAGGCATTTGGCCTTGCAATATCATTGCTTACCACTGTCATAGAAAACGTTAGATATGATTAGCTGCAGGTATCCATGCCAGATGATATCCTAGTAAAGTCCTTTATATATTTCATCTTATAATTGTATTTGCAAGTTAATGTTTGAAGTGTCAGTCTTTGTAAAATTAGCTCATCTTGTTATGATTTAGAGCTTTGATGTGAGTGAAAGGCTTCAATTGCAATGCACAGTCACATCTGAGAGTAAACTGCGTAGACAAAGAGCCTTACAAGACTAGTAAATCAAATACTCTGAACTGTCTATGTGGATTATGAGGTACTATTTGCATAACTTTGAAGTATTTATACTGATGAAATTACAATAATTAAAATCATTGCTGTGTCAATTGCTAGATGCCACAAGGCATAGCAATTACTAGCATGCAAATCAGACTTTGTGTAAGCATTTTAAAGAATAATTACCTTATTTGATTCAGATGTGCCTGAAAGGCATTAAGAATCATTTGAGCTATTTTGCCTTCAAAATTTTTTAGGTCTCAGATAATATTGTTTTTATTATTTTTCTTGACAATAATACCTTTGTGTGGACATATGCTTATATGATTCTGGATTATGTTTAAAGTGAAGCCTAGTGGTAAAACTTGATGACGCACTTAAGAAGGTTTTATTTTATATTAGCTTATTCTCAGTCTCTGTCTACAAATGATTTTATTTTGTGTAAGAACCAATACAAGCACACAGACTCTGATTTTTTTACAGTTGCAAAATACTGTTTTATGGGAGAAATATATAAAATATTTCTTAGAGAAAAAAAGTCTTGTTTTTTTTTCCTATAGATTTCTAGCAGACAGCTTGTATTTCCACAACAGGATTTTGAAATACATATTCTGAAGAATAGACTGTTGAGAACTGTTCATTCACATAGTTGCATATATATATAATGTATAGGAGAACTGTTATGCCCATGATAAAATTAATTTGAGCTTACTCAAATTTCAGAGCCATTTCTTCTCACAGATTCTGGGTGGTGAAGATGTAGTCTGCTGTGAACAGTAGTGGATGTTTCACAGACACAAGTGGCAGAGAATGAAACGGGCTCCTTCTGAGAAAAGGGGCATAGCTGCAGCGCAGTGACTCAAGAAGCACGCCCAAAATTCAGGCCTTGGCTTTTATCAGTGCCATGGGTTTTCCTAGAAAAGGTCGTGCCTGACAGTGCTTATCCTCAAGTATGTGATATACCCCAATACATAATGGTTTTGAGTATAAAAATTAGGAAGGAATTATGTAGTTCTCTCTCTTGGCTTTGTTGTATATGTACTATATTTCTCATGTACGGCGCAGTAGTTGCTGCTGCTAAACCACTTAATTGTTTAGGTAAGTAGCTAAGGATTTGTCACATGTGCAGATGCATAGGAGAGGGTGGACTGCTGTTTTATCACTTTTATCCTGAATTTTGTGAGGACTAGGTGCAACAATCATTTCAAGGAATTAAATCCTCTATATGAGGAAATACCTACACAAACACAGCATCGTGTTTGTTTACAATGATGTTATCTGTAAAACATCAAACTTTTTATCTCTGAAACAAAGGCACAAATAATTAGGGAATAGGGGAAAGGTAAATCAGTATGAAAAAAGCCTCAACATATGATGCCACTACAGTGGAGAAGCACTCAGGAATATTGAGTGTCATAAAGAATCCACCCTGGTTACTCCACCTTTGTCTTTGTGTGGCAGTGTTGCTTGTTTTCACCCTTCTTTGTCTCGTAGAGTTTCAAGCATGCTCCTCATCCCTGTGTTGTCAGTAAAATATACAATGTTCTCTCTGAGAAGAGGTTAGAAAGCCCTATGAACCTCCAGAACCATGTGAACTTTCCAGACACCAACTTCAGAGCTCAGCTTCTCTAGTGACAGGAGATAACCCTTTGCATTCTGATGGTCCCCTTCACCTCTGTAAATGCAAATGTAGGCTATGGCCATCTGCAGGATGTATTTCTGGGTACCTTGTATCTTCTGTCTGGACTGCAAGGGACAGGCTGGGAGATTACATATTCTGCTGGTAGCAACCCGACTCCATGGCTTGGCCAACTGACACTTGAAGCATCTATCAACAGAGGAGACATATCTTCCACCTGATACTCCATAACTCTCCAGCAGAGTTGTGACACTCCAGACTATGTCACAGCTGAATCTCTTCCTTGACAACCCTTTCAGTATTAAGGTAGGATCATTCTTTGCTATAGAGTCCTTAGGAAGAAATACCCTTACGTATATATATATATATATATATATATACGTTTTTATTTTTTTTTTAAACTCCTGTGCAGGCAAAATTCATATCCTGCCTGTAACCTGAATGATACAAAAAGAAACAACTATTTTATGAAAACCTTACACTGTGCTTATGTTCATGAAGCTCCAAGGAGACAATCAAATTCCAACATGTATTTTAGTTTGTAAACAATAATTAAAATAATCTGTTAAAAATATTCTAATTTTCTCCCACTTTGCTGCATTACTTTTTATGCATAGTTGTATTATATCATCTAAATAGAAAGCAAAACCCTTGTAATTAATTTGTATTATTCAAATAACCAATGCTTCTTTTCCACTTAGTGTGTCACTGATTTTTTTGTTATTACAACCATCCAACACACTTCACATTGATTCATTATGAGGCTGCAAACAGTACCATTTTAATTTTTAACCTAAATAACAGCTTAGTTATGAGGCCCAAGATCTGGTTTTCAGCCATCACATCTGTGTTCAAATAGTCAACACACTATTATTGGGCTCACACTGTGTAGTGAGCGAGCCCAAGCTCAGGCTTAAAGACTATGACCAGCTGACCCTTGGAAAGGATTGGTTTTAATTTTTGGAGCTACTCCCTGCTAAAACATGTTTCATTTAATATTTCCTCACTTTTGTTCAGGATTTTTTTGTGTTTTAGTTCTGAAATCGCATAGTTTTGTTTGAGGATTTTTTCTACCTTAAACTTTCTTTGACTGGTTTTGGAGGCATCTTTTAATTGTGGTGATTTTTCAAATATTTATGCCTGAATATACTCTGATATACCTATACATGTGCTATTCCATTTATTTTTCACAAAGGCAGTTCTTTCACCTTCTAGTTCCAGTTCCTTCCCATATGAGTCTACTGCCATCATCATTCATCATGTTCACATAATGGGTTGGAAGAAGAGGTGTACTTGCTCTTCTTAAATGAACTGCTAGTGTTATTACAGAAGTGTGATTGCTGCTGATATAATGTATTGTAACCATCCAATGTGAAATGCATTTTGTGATGGCTAATAAGTACATTAACAGCCTTTATGTTTGCATTATTGGGATTTAGTTAGAAACCTACTACTTTTGGAAGAGACAATCACCTAAGCCAAATAATTTCCAGTCTGACCCTTATGTGCAAGGGCATGAGTATAACTCATCCTCGTTTTTCCTCTCTCAGGATCATAAATGATCATGCTTTAGCTGCCATTAGCATAGCTTGAACTGGCTACTGAAATGACCAGTATTGACAGCAGTTGTCTCACTGCAAGTCTCCCATTTTCTTTATGGTTTTTGAATTCTGTTTACTGTTCTTCTGAGCCACCACTGCATCCTTGAAGACCATGTATTCTACATCCCTTTCCAGTTCACTTCTTTGTGGATTTTTTTTTTTTTTGAGATTAAAACAATTTTTAAAAAGTCTGTGTATTTTTCATGGATGTTTGAAGTTCTCCTTCATTCTTACTCCTCTGTTCATGGTCTGTTTCATGCTCTTTGAGAAATTTCAGTGGATGCATTGAAATTTCACAGACATTTGGGTGTTTCATTTGTTTGGCTTATCAGAAGAGTCAGTCTTTAGGAAATTCATGCTCTTTACGACACCTAAAAAGAAGCTACCATGTAAAGATTTGGAAATATTACTCTTTATTCATTATTTAATTTCAGGGAAAGTACCTCATTGTTTAAAAAAACCTTTTTTAAAACAATAAACATTTGTTCTTGTGTTTTTCCAAAGAAAAAAATACTAGAGTAAACAGTAGTTTTTTACTTATTACTGATGAACATCATCTATGGTCCCAATGCTATTGAGACGTCTCATCTATCCAGAGAAAAGAAATTAATTAGAAAACTGACCAGTAGATATCAAGTTCTTATAGAGACAATATACCTATTTTTCATATTCTAATACATTGGTATGCAGTATTTGGCCCCACCCAAAAGAAGGACATAAGGACGGACGATCTACTATAATCATGAAGCCTTAAAACAGAAAATGCTGCATATAGATAAGAATCCTTTTGTCTTATTCTTATGTTATTAAACCACATCATGGTGGACGAAAGCAAAGAGAGGAGAAAGAAAAAAGGATATTCTTTGTCTGACAATATGCTTTGAGGAGTATCTCTCTCCAAATAAAAAAATGGGAAGGCACTTTGGATCTCAAATTTGGTTGTATATTTACTTTGATGAAATACATCTCAAATAGAGTAAATAATGAGATTTGATCAATCTCACAGCTAAAATTAATTAATTGAAAGTGTTCTATAAAATTAGTAAGTCTGGCAGTTGTGACTGCGTTAAATCTTCCACATTTTGCTCTCTAAACAATAAAAATATCAGACAAATTATAATAATCAGTTGGTTCAACTTCAGAGAGATGAACAATTTGGCATATGTTTTGAAATGTGTTGATCTTGAGGGTTGCTTTTAAAACTGACAAAATACATGGTTACTCTCTCTCTCTCTGATTTGAGGGAACTTTTGAATGTCTTCTTTATTCTTAAAGTTGAGTATAAAGAACTTTGCTGTAAAAAGAATGCAAACGATACAGGCCAATAGCAATTGCTTAACATGCAACCATCTCAAAAATCTTGTATTGTGCCACTATAGCAATTCCTGTATTCCTTCTGTCATTGCATGAGACTTTTTTGTGTTTATTGGCATTTCTTTTTTAATTTTGGCAGCACACTACCTAATATTTTTTTCTGTTAAATTTACTATGTATTCACTTTGAAATCTTAATACTGCCAGTTCAGTTTGGCTGAATTTGTGGGAAGAAAAGAATCTTTTAACTAGTAGCTTAAGTTTCACTGGATATGAAGAAAGACATGTCATATTAGCATAAATTAAATTCCATGAAAAAAAATTAAGACGGTTATTCCTTGGAGATTTTGGAAGAATTCTAGGTGGTAAGGGAGAAAAGCTTTCAATGCTTTTCTGTTTTTTTTCCCCATGTATTTTTTCAGATTTTAGTTACAATACTCTCACTGATTTAAGCTGTGTTAAGTAAACAAATACATTGTGGTGAACTATTCTCAAGTGCTGGGACCTAACCAAAGTCAAGGGGGCCCTGCTCTTTCCCTCAGATCAGAAGAGAAAAAAAATGTTGTTGCCTTTCCATTTTAAGAGAAGCAAAAATTGTATGTATGTCATAGCCAGGATTATTTCACTTATTGATAATATTTTTTACATGAAAGATCTTCCTATAAGTAAATACTGACTTACTGGTGTTGTTCTTGGTTTTTTTAAATTTTTATTGTTAAAAATTCTTAAAGAAAATACACACAGGAAACTTCTGCAAGCTCAGAGTGCACAGAGTAGAAGTCCCACTACTTCTCACTACATTTAAATGGAAAAATGGCTCAAATCCAGCTATTTCACCACTGGATTGCTGAAGGTTTCTGTAGTTCATACAGTTGATTGTTGTATTTGGCCCTTCTGCAAATACATTGAGTTTCATAAGTGGCTAAAACTGGCTCTACTCCCATATGTAGCTCACACAGTAGCTGGAGGGAGAGTTCTCGGAAAAGTGTGAGTGTTGGCTCTAACCCTTTTTAAAAATATGTGGAACAGAAGGATTTACACCTCTTAATTAGAACTTCTCTCCCTTTAAGCTAAAAAAATCTACATTCCTTCTGGGTGTGCTGGGTTTTAAAATGGGATATCCAGGAACCACTCAAAAATCAACATATAGCAGAAAAAGAGGTGATGAGTACAAGTTGAGATAAATACTAGACTTTATACTGTGACTAGAAATACTCCTATAAAACTATGTATCATATAAAAAAGTTGAGAGCTGGCAGGTACAGTATAGTGGAAAGCTGTATTTATTCATGTAGTAGACCTACAGCATCGAGTATTAGCCTGAGGTGACCACTTATCCTGGAAACTTAAGAACGAGATCTGAATTAACAATGTAGCTACAGCTCATAAAATTAAGCAAATATTTCCTCAAACAGAAATATTTCCACCTCATGTGTGGAACGGGTGTTTCCATTGTCCATCCTGTGGATGAGGAAAGAAAATGTTTAGGTCACTGTAGCTTGTATATAATTCTCCTAAAAGTACTGCAGTGATACAATATTCAAGAATAATTTTAGGAGAATCTCAGCAGAAATAAAATTTATTTTTAGAATATATTTTTAGAAGTAGATTTACTTCCTTCTTTTTTTTTTTCCCCCCCCTGGTGTCATGTTACCGTAAATTCCATATTTACTCCTGTCTCCTAACAGCCAAATTGCTTAGAAAAGTGTCTGTGAAGTGTATACTCTGTATAAATATAGTCACGTTTTTTCTATGGATATGGACTTTCTTCATCATAACATGATGAACATAGCTTTACTTAAGCATTACTTCAAATACATAGTTTAAATCAGTGTCTGTTGTATTCAACAGTGGATTTGCACACAATCACATAACTTCTATCCACAAAAATGAAAGAGCATAAGAAGACAGGAAATCTCAAATATCTTCCACTACTTGTGCAACTAAAATAATACATTTTTTCTGGAACCTGGTTGGAATTTTCTGTTAAATCTCTCAGTGAATAGTAGAGTGTATGAAGGACTCTATGATGTGTGGGTAAGAAATGTGAAAAAAGACACTGAAAGACTCTCACTGACAACTCAGTCCGTCATGCAGTCTTTCTTGTGCTCCCTTGGCAAACAAGATAGAAGACATGAGAAAGATAATCCTGGTTAGAGCAAAGAGATTAGACCTATTTTGTTTCCCCTCTACATAGACCTGTCTTACAGGGAAGTTGTTGGTGTGGTATAATCTCTAACAAAGAATGTTAAATACATTTAAGGAGTAGGTTTTGGCTATGAGTAGGTTATTCTCTTACAATGAGATATCCAGAAGGACTAGATTTTGATTTGAGGCAATTGAAAGAGAAATTGGTATATAACATTACTGTATAACATTCATGTTAATATGTAAAATTGCTGTATGAAGATGAAAACACTGAGGGAAAACATCATTAGACATGTGCCTTGAAAGAAGGAGCTCTGCTGCTGAAACCTTCATGAAGAAAGAGGAGCTGGAAGCCTTAAGGACAGATTGATTAAATTTTACAGGAGGGTTAAATGTGGCATGGAAAAAATAAAGAATTTAGGTATAAAGAGTCAGTTGAAAGGATGCAGTGAGACTATCATTTTTTTGTTTTTCAGGGCCCTGATTTTAGTAAATATTTTGGTTTATGTCAGCAAAAAACTGTGCTGAATATATGTGTGGGTTCTTGAATGCTGGCTAGTCATGCCAGTTGAAAGGCACAGCATATCATGGAGAACTGTGTGATATTAGCACTGCAAGTAGTAGAAGCAGGATAAAATTTATTAAGTACCAAGTACAAAATGATACATGTAAGGATGAAAGTAAAATAATAAACTAAATTATGAAGAAATGAGAATGTCAAGAGAGATGATATATTGATCAAGATATTTTGAGGTACTGAAAAAGAGAGAAGAAACCTTTCTTCAGAGTGAAATTTTTTGAACAAGGAATTTTTGTGGTATTTTTACACAGTGTTATCAAATCTGGGGTGAAACAAATACATTTTTTTTTCTGCAGTGATTTTTTTTGACATTCAAATGTGAAAATTGTCTTTATCTTCTTACATAATTCCAGTCAATTATTAAAGGTGAGAAAAAGTTTAAAGAGACAATATAGACTCCAAGAGGTCCATTTCTGCTATAAGTTATGCTTGCATATTAGTTTGATTTGCTAAATTTCATAGAAGCTTCTAGAATTTCATAGAACTTCTAGAGCTTAATTTGGCCCCATCCGTATACTGGGAATTTAGCTCTTCATTTAAATAGAAATTTATTTTTTTTTGTCAAATATTCAGAACTTTTTCTATTGTCTTTTGCTGATAATCTGTGGGATTTGAAATTTTAAGAGTTCTATCCTCTTAGCTCAGCAGTTATGCATGATTAAAAGCCTAACCTCTTGGTTCTAAGAAAGCATCTTTCTTCTCTTACATCTCCTGTCACTATTCCTCTGCAGTAGCAATAATTTCTATATCCTTTCTCTGAAGATAATGCTTACAAAAAAAAAATAATTAAAAGTCAGAATTCATAGAATTAAAATTATATTTACCAAAAATGGTATGAAAAGAGAGTTTGCATGATATGACATGTACTATGGGGATTACTTGTGTGTTTGTAGAAATGTATACTATGGGTTAGATTTTCTTTCTCAAACGTGGGCATGAAGTAATCTGAACATTACTCTTGGGAGGAAGAAATCAGGAAGAGAAAGCTAATTCCTGAGAAGAGAAGAAACATCAAATATGTGTAACATGAATCCCCCTAGGAGAAATGGAAATGGAAAATTTACTTTATTCATTTACTTTTTCTAATTTTAGTTTTATTTGCTTGCTTAGTATAGATTGAGGGCAGGTAGAAAGACCAAAGTCTGTATCAGCAAAGAAAATGTCATTCTTCAATCTCTAGGAGCAAGAATTACAAATTTTGTTTGAAAAGATTGTGATTTTCTTTGGCAAGTGTTTTGATGAACAGTATGTATAATGTACCTGGTACTCCTTGAGCATCCAGTGTTACTATTTTTCTTGCTTTATATGTTAGATTGTATCTATTGACTGAATATTGAAAGCTTTTAAGCATTTAAGGAAGGGTAGAGGTATTTGATTTTCCTCCACTGAACTGGTAAAGACAAACCTAAAAGACAATTTTATAGTACACACCTTAGTCTGTATCCTTTTTAGCTATATAATTGCCCTATGGTTGTGTATGTAAGTAGCTGCTGGTTAAATGTCCACAGGTGTGGCTACAGAATCTATAATAGAGTTCCTTGCTATTTAGGGTTCTGGTACATGGCGCAAGTGGGTTTCTTGGCAGTGCTTAACAGTAAAGTCAGTCCAAACCAAACCTAGATCTGAAAAGGGACAAAACTGAAAGCTGAAAATCAAAAGAAAGGAATAGTAGCCTGGTAAATAACCTTAGTTCTCCCGTGAAGTGAAACTTTATGATGAATCTGCTCACTGCTGCTGTGTAGCAAATTTAAACTGTACCATACATGCAAAAAAACCACTGAAGTATCTTGAGAAACGAGGTTCAGCCATTATTCTAGGCTGGAATCTGTTAATCCTACTTGTAAAGTGTAATACTCTGAAGACCTCAGCACCTGCTGAAGACAAATCCTTAAACTTGTAACCATATGGTAACAGACTGCCACAATTTGCTGATTAAGAGGAGGGAAGGGCAGAAAGTGTCCTTCTTTGATCAACTTTTAAATTTTCTTTCCCAGTTTTAATTACAATTACCTGAACTTTTTATATGGGAGTAATATTATTCTTGCTTCTGAATCAAAGTCAAAAGAACTAGATCTTTAGTAATATAAATGAAGTTTTGTCATAAAAAAGAACTTGGAACCTCCACAATTGTTGAGCTGAATCCCATCATCTGAAGAGGGAGTAGGGACTTTTCCTTGTATGACCACTGGGGACTATAGCCCGCATGGTATTACACTGGGAATATTGATATTATGTGATGGGAAAATCATAGCAGAGGTATATCTTTGAAGCTAATGACTGTAACATAGAGAATGATTTATAGATTAAGAATTATATTGAGAATACCACATCACCATGCTTGATGAACAAAGCCTTCATTGTGACTTCCTGGTTTCACACATTTTCACAACTACTAAATAGTGACTAGTATATGACAAAGTGAAAATAATAGAAGGAAAGAGATGTCCACATACCCAGTGGATATTTTTGTTATCCATTTTATCCAATCAGAACACTAAGGCATATGACTGAAATTGAAAATACAAACTATGGGCACATTTTATTTAGCTGGTATATGTATTTATTTGATGATTTTATCTATGCTTTTGCATCATAGAATCTTGGAATGATTTGGATTGGAAGGGAGCTTGAAGGTCATCTAGGTCCAACCCCCTCTGCCATGGGTATGAAACCCTTCACTAGATTGGGTTTCTCAGGTCCCCATCAAACCTGGCTGTGAACACAGGGGGATGTGGTATCCACAATATCTTTATGTAACCTGTTCCAGTGCCTCATCATCCTCTGAGTAAATAATTTCTTTTAAATATCTAATTTAAACCTACCTTCATTCAGTAAATCTATTTCCCCTTGTCTTATCCCTATATGTCATTGTAAAACTATATTTTATGCCAGGACACAGGACACCCCAGGTCCTGGTTTGATCTGATGGTTCTTTCTATTTGGTCATCAAATTGGTCTCTAGTAATTTTTAACTTAATATTCATTTTGCTATCTAGCTATTGGATATAATGTGATATAACTTGCTCGCTTCATAAGAAGCTGGATATTTCTGTTTTATATATAAATTCAGTTTTTACAGGATGAAAAAAAGATTTTACTTCCAAAGATCACTGGGAAAGATTTGACGTTTTTAGCCCATATTTGGACATGAGGGCTTGAAGCCAGACTTCTTTGATACCTGGAGGAACTCATAGATATCTCAGCTTAATCACTGCTGTTTGCCAACAGCCTCTGGCAAAAGTACTACACCTTCAAAGTACAATTAATGAACCTCAAGTTGTTTATATGAAAAGACATAAATTAAGTGTACCATTCCAGAAAAAATTGTTAAAATTGAGAAGACTGTATTTTGACGAGAAAGAAATCAGCCTAATCTTCACAAATAAAATATTCTTGTGCTGGAAATTTCTAAAAGATTTCTAAAAATCTTTGTTCAGTTCAGAAAAATAATGGTCCATAATGATCAGCTGCTTTAGAGAGGACTGTCAAAGCTGCAAAAGTTTTTAAATTGCACCTCACTTTAGCTTAAAGAGTCAGTGGATCATACACAGATACCGATGTGTTCTTTTTTTGAAACAAATCTTTACCTTGCTTGTGTCATTGTGATGAAAAAGATTTTCCGATAGTCTCCTCTAATCTAAAAATGTGTGTGTTTGTGTGTGTGTGTATATGTATGCTTTCATGTTTGATGCTGAGGATTAATGACTGGGTACAGGGGATCTATGCTCAAGTTTCCATCCAGGAAACCACTGGGTACAGTACTCTGTGGTGGACTTTTAGATATTGTGTTCTGCATTAGCCTGATTTTGTCACTGTTTGCTCAGTGGCTGTACTGGATCTGGAGAACCCTCTCAGTGTTTGAGCATTGCAGTCGATCTGCTCTCAACAAGAGTTTATGATCTAAAGTATTATTCTTGAGGCCATAAAATCTATATTATATAAGTTTTCTACTAATTTTGTACAAGCTTTCAGAAGTATAGTTGATGTAGTTTCCTGTCTACAAGACAGGAATGTTGGCCAAGATAAATAAAGGGTTTCGACTGTTTGACAACTGAAGAGGAGCCATAACATCTAGTCAAACCTAACCTAGAAAGATTTGAGGATTTTCCAGAGCGCTGGTGGCATGCCAAAGAACTGAAAGGTTAAGCGAGAAAGACAAAGATAAAAGGAACGCAGGGTGGTTTTGAGCTCTCTGATCCAAAACAGGAGGCATGTCAGAGGCATAGTAGAGCAGAACTATGGGAGGGACAGATGGAGGGAGGGGAGTTGAGGGTGATATCATGGTCAGATAGTCTTATTAGGTAGAAAATAAGTTACACATGTGCTCCATTTGGCATTTACTTCTGGGGACACTTGACATCATAAATAGTGTTATCCTTTTTAATACCCAAATTACTGTTGCTACTTGCATTTTAGGCATCGTTCTGAGTATTACCTTGAAAATACCTTTGCACAACATTATTGATCTTGATCTATTCTTGGCACAACATTATTGATCATTATTTTTTTGCTTATTAAATAATATTACAAGCAGCTGTTGAAACAGTCTGCTACTTTTGTCAGGTAATTCCCTATATGTGACACTTAATAAGACACCTTCAGCTTCAGCTGAATTGATCCAAATTAGGATGGCCTGTGGGCTTCATCAGAGATACTGAGGCTTATGTACATGAAGGAATCTGTATTGTATTTAGGCTATGACAAAGGCACCACAGGCATGTGAGAGGAAATAATTTCTTTGTGGCTTCTTTACTCATGTCTGAAAAGTCAAGTCTTAATAAAGCCTGAAAAGCTAATCTTTCTGAATGGAAAAGGATGTTTATGTTACAAATGAGAAAAGCAGAGGATTTTAAAGCCATTTGGAGACTAGAACAAATTCTGATTACAGTTGGGTCTAATTTATTGTAAATGTGATTAAGCTTTATACCTTTAAAACTGCATATAAATGTGTAAATATGTAACACTTCTAGTGTTAGCAAAACCTGTCCAATATCATGCACTGAATACCTGGTTTTATTTCTTTCAGGTCAACTTTTTATGCATTTTTCTGTATCAAAGAACACGTTCTTATTCTTTTAATGGAAATATTTATGACTATGTAGTGATATTTGCTCGTTAGGCCCATGATAAGTTTTGTATTCACGTTTAAACTTATAGTACCTTCTAGACTATTTTCAGTGTAATCTAACACCAAAAGGGAACTGTAAAAGAATTAACTGAAAAAACATAGTTTAAATATATATGGTGAGTTTTTCTGTTACTGCAAGTAGAAAACATCACAAGAATTTTCTGACACTTCATTTAAAGTTTTAAGCTTCTTTAAGCTTAGAAGAGATTTTCAAGAGTTCATCATAGCAGTGATGCGTTGAAGGGCCCCTTTTATTAAATTGATGGAACAAGAGTCATTAGTACATGGGCATGTGCCCTCTGTCTAGCCTTTGGAATCGCTGGTGTCACACACTATGAATTTGTAGAAAACTATTTGTCCTGGCTGTTGTCTGCAAAGGAAAAATACAGCCAAGAGTAAAACTTGGTATGGTTTAAGGCACAGAAATATTTGAGGCTGTCAACCTTTTCATGGGCCAGCTTCTAAGACATTATTTTTTCTCCTACATTTAACCTTTTTTGACAAAACACTATTAAAGTCACATTAACAAAATCATATTGTGGAGGCCAAATTTATTTGTCTTTTATGAAAACTACATTTCTTCTTAAATGTATCTACTTGCAAGCTCATAGGAAAAATAATTATTACCCATTTACAAATACTTGTCCTATTTTCCTGTGATTCTGTAGTTTTATTTCCAGAATCCCTTTTTCCTTCATGATAATTTTTACACTGATTTTAAAATATGTGCAACTATTAAGGATTAACAGTTAAGTAATTAGCAAATTTATTTTCTTAATTCTTTATTTTCTCTTTAACAGTGTTGATGGTACTTTCCATGCAAACTAGATATATGTAGTATTTTATTGTCAAAATAATGTTTCAAGTAGTAAAATGGCAAGGGAATACTGACTGTGCTATTAATAAAACACACCAGCTTTTAGCTGGCAAAGCAGCCTTCTTTCCATCAAATATGTCTCAGCCTTTAATAAAGAAACTCAAGTGGTGTAGGTGAAAAATTACTTTTCTCACCCGGTCATCTGTCTGTCATGTATTATTCAGGTCACCAATGTTTGTCCTGAACTGTATCATTCTGTAGTTGTGTCAGGTATGAAATATGTTCAGTGTAATTCCATCAGACTTCACGAAGTTGATTAGAACAGATCACCTTTCGGCATGGGCACGAGTTATCTCAGCAGATTGAGTGAAAAAGACTTATTTATCTTTGCCTGATAATAAAGAAAGAGATGAGCAAATTTATCCATTAACTTGAAAAGAGTCTCATATTTTGTGTGAAAACAAACTGAAGGCAGTAATTCTATTGAAAATACTTTAATACGTGAATGTTTCTTTGAAAACGTGTTTGTGTTTGAAGCCAGAAAATATAGACCTTGAGCTACCTGCATTATATAACAAGTTTTTAAGTGATTCTTTTCTCCTCTTGAAAAATTGTTTCTTGCCTCAGAAACAATTAAATTGACATTGTTTTATTTTTAATAACTTGTTAAGGTTGTAATGATTTTTTATTTTCTTAAAATTCAAATGTTGATGAAGGCCTAAATATAACAGTGTGTGACACAAGTTTTGCCCTAACTAATAAGGATAAAAAAATGGATATGAAATACTTGTCAGAAATATCTATTAAAGTAGATGACTCTTTTTTTCTCAACAATAGTATCTGAACCTCCACTCTGCAATTTTAACATCATGTATTTCCTTTTATGGAGAATAACTTTGTGTGGCTGTTGAGAGGGAATTAATGACCTAAGGAAACTTTTTAAAATCTGTGATAATGCAACTACCCTTTTTAACCAAAAATATTCATGCCTGATGGTACAGCTCCTGTAGGTGTTCACTGCTATTGTTGGTGCAACTTCCTAAAGCACTGCACCTCAGCAACAAAAAATTCAGGATATGTTTCAATACAGACCAGGACTAGCCTATGTTCCTGTGAACTTTTATACTGCTTGAAATGTAAATCTTCACCTATGGAATATGCAGTTTTATGGTATTTATTTCATTCTGCATTAATGGAAATGTAGTATAACTGAGCTAGAAAAACAAGCTGGGTGGGATTTAAAAACCAGGAACTACTGTAGGGCCACTGAGTTTCCATTACAGGTTTACCCTTTTCCTGGCAAGGAGTGGAGGCGGTCCTTGCTGCTGAATTGCTTACCCTGCCTGAGCACTCCCTTAGTGCAGCGATGGGTGTTGAAGCAAAACTCAGTCTCAGCACTTTCTGATCCATCTCCCTTTTGTGAGAAAATGTAGCCTTAGGTGCCTGCCTCTGGAAAAGTGTAGGGGACACTGAACTCTGAGAGAGCAGAGCTTAAGACGTAAAAGCAAACTCTGTGGTTTTGAGAGTGTCCTCAGTTTGCTGATTCTGTGCCTTCCCTTTTTGACCATCCAGTGGGATGAGCAGAGACTAGTTTTTTAAAATTCTGAAATAATTCACTGTGTCATAGTAAGAATGCACAAGCTAATTTATTGCTCCAAGCTTTACTGGTTTAAGAGCTTGAGCCAAGAGGGGGTGTGAGGGAAGATTTTGAAGCATTTTGCCACAAATGCCTGTTCCTCTCCTCAGTGACCCAGGAGAGATAAACCATATAAGTTCAGGCCTCCATAGAAAGTGCACATCTGAAGTTTAAGCAGGTTGTCTGAATTTCCTTCTTGAATAGCTTCAGAATTTTCAGTCTGTGTTCATGATTATGACCAGTTCTCTAGATTTTACAGTGCTAAGTGTTTCACAAGAGGAAAATACATAAAACACGCTGTTATTCTTCTAATGTTTTATAAAGGACAATCTCCTTGCATGAAACTATCCCATATTGTACCGAATATAATTCAGATTCACTTCTGTCAGAAATCTGGATCTATTAAGCTACCTATTTTTTGTCAAAAGTTCATGTTAAAGATATTTTTATTTTATATGAAACAGTTAAACTCAGCTTTGAATTTTAATTTTTGAATCATTATGATGTTAAATAACTGCAGCACATGCTGGTTATTTTATTTTAAATAAATAGAAACCAAATTTATCAAGACTAGATGATCAACATCAGCTTGATGATCTTTAAGCTCCCTTCCAATCCAAGCCCTCCTGAGACAAAGTCCTATATTTTGCCAAAAAAATAAAAAAAAGAATCCCTAACCTCATTGTAATTTTCCCTGCATTGAAATATAATAAAGGTAATTTAAATAACATTATGGTATAATATTAATAAAATAAAAACATTATTTTTATATTTCAAGGTGTTGACAATGAGAAGTCCTTTCCTAATCTTTGAAATGTTTTAGCATTTTTCTGTGTCTTTTTTCAAGGTGTTGTTGTGTTCGGCCTCCCAGCTCGTTGGAAACCTTTAAGAACCCTGTTTTTTCACTCTTTCATTCTCTGTCCGTTAATCTGTGTCTTTTTTCCCCAACTTGATAAAGAGCTATACAGACTCAGGCCAGCTAATGGATGCAGTGGATCTCATTGCTCTCAGATACAAACCTGAGATCAGCTCCCATTGAATCTACTTACTCAGACTACAAGTAATGAAAGTTGTGGTTCTGTATTTAAGGGTGCAATTTGGCCTATCTTGCTTAAGGTCATGTAATTCATTAACGGCTGCACAGTTTGTGCTGTGGAAAAGAACACTAATGCTGTATATGAATACTCAGGACAATGTGCTTGCCACTGTGGAGAGTGCAGAGAGAATACACAGCATGCCAAGAATTGGTTTAAAGACCCAGATTGCAACTTTTATTGAAAAAAGAATACTTTAAACTGCAATGTTACTTGACAGATAATAGTCTCTGCAGACGTAAGTAATCGTAAAACCTGAGGGCACCAATCACGTGCTTCAGATCCCATGAAGCTGTGATCTCCAGGCTGTATAAAAACTAGGGAGGAATATAATTTCTCAAGGATGCCAGTGAGCACTGTGACTTTTTTGTTTGTTAAAGTCAGATGCTACCGTAAAAAGATTAAATGAGTAATTTTCCTTTTTCTTTGTGTTTCCTTGTATTTTTCCTTATGTTGTTTTTAAATGTTTTACATACAAATATGCAACAATACATATATTCCATCAGGACACCAAATAAAATATTCTAGTTGGTTATTTTTATTTGAATTTTGAATGAATTTTCTTATGTTTTTTTGCAGTCTTTATATTTTAGGTGTAGCCATGCTGATGTAAGAGAGTGAAAGGCTTTATCAGGTAGGTGACCCAAAGACAAACAATTGAAAAGTTCCTAGGGATTTCATTGTATATTAGTGTGATTAGAGTTTCTTTGCTTCCCAAACAAATATTTCACATGGATTTGGTAAAAGGTTATATGATCTTATATGGTGTAGTGGTTTAACCTGGGCTGAGTGCCAGGGGCCCACTACAGCCACCCTCTCACTCCCCCTTGCCCAGCTATAGAGGAGAGAGAGAATATAACGAGAGGTTTCGTTATTTATGATAAGGACTACAGCAAATTCTTTCTTAATCACCGTCACAGGGAAAACAAGACTCCATGTGGGAATAATAGTCAGGTTTATTACTAACAAGATCAGAGCTAAGAGTGAGAGACAATAAGAGACACCTTCTACCCCCCACCCCCTCCTTCTTACATCCAACCTATTCTCCCGCAGCGGTCAAGCGAAAAGGCGAGG
>VXBA01004924.1:64906-76543 GCA_013399895.1 Serilophus lunatus
GGCCTGGCCTTGGCCAGCAGCGGGCCCAGCCTGGGCATGGGGGAAACTTCCAGCAGCTTCTCGAAGAAGCCTCTCCCTCAGCCCCCCCCCCACTGCTACCAAAACCTGGCCACAGAAAAACCAATACATATGGCAATAGGGCACAGTAGCAATTTCTGCCTCATAGCTTTCAGGCCAGACAAATATCAACTAAATATAAACCGTGCCTCATAACAAAAGCCTATTTAATGAAATACAGAGACTATACTGTTTTAGGGCTATATAACCAGATTGATTCCCTGGACACTTTGCTAGATTTTCCTGCAATATTTTATATCTGTAATGGAATCCAGACACAGATTAGGACACGTAAATTCAAGTGTTTTAGTGTGATATATTCTTCAAGAAAGATGAAAAGGAAGATTTGAGGAACCACAGGCTAGTTACTCTCACCTCGGTCCCTAGGAACATGATGGAATAACTAATCCTTGAAAACATCTCCAAACATACGAAGGACATGAAGAAAGCTTGTCATAGTCAGCATGGATTTGCAAAGGGGAAATCATGTTTAACCCACATTCTACAATGAAGTGATTAATTTGGAGGACAACAGGAGAGCAGTAATTGTTCTTCAAGATGATTTTAGTAAAACCTTTGACGCTGTCTCCAACAGCATCCTTATAGACAAGATGACAAATCACAGGTTAGATAGGTGGACAGTGATGCAGATTGAAAACTGGTTTAACAACTGGGTCCAGAAGGTTGTAGCATGAAGTCTAGTTGGAGGCAAGTAACTTGTATTGTACTCCAAGGATTGGTACTGGGGACAATCTTCATTAATGACAAGGACAGTGGGATAAACGAGCCCCCAGCAAGTTCACAGGTGATAAAAATCTGTGAGAAGTGACTGATACAACAAAGGTCTTGCTGCCACTTTGAGGGATCTTGACAGTTTGAAGAATTGAGTTGAAGGGAACCATCATGTACATCATGATGATGTTCAACAAGGAGATATGCAAAGTCCTGCAGCCAGAGAATAATAATCCCAGACACCCATACAAGACCAGGTGGAAAGTAACTCTTCAGAGAAAGACCTTGAAGTCCACGTAAACAGTGAGCTGACCGAAAGACAGTAATGTACCCTTACAGCAAAGAAGGCTAACAGTGTACTAGGCTGTTTTTTGAAGAGAATTGCCAGAAAGTCAAGGAAGGTGAACCTTTCCGTCTACTCAGCATTGGTGAAATACATCTTGAGTGCTGTTTTCAGTTCTGGCCTCTTCAGAATAAGAAAGATTAAAGAACTGAAGCCCCTTTCACGTGAGAATAAGCTAAGAGAACTGGGATAATTCACCCTGGGAAAGAGATGTTCCAGGATGAATTTATTAATGCATATAGATACTGATGAGAGCAAATGAAGAAGAGACAACCAGATTTTTGTCTGTAGAGGCCACTGGCAGGACAAGAGGCAATGGCCAAAGCTGAGATTAGAGAAAATTTCACTTTAATGTAAGAAAAAGCTTTCTACTCTGTGGATGGTCAAACACTAGAGCATGTTGCCATGATAGGTTGTGAAATTTCCACTCGTGGAGATATCCAAAAACACCTGGACATGATTCTGAGCAACCTGCTCTAGATCATCCTTCTTGAGTAGAGGAGTTGTGTAGGAAAATGTCAGTGTCTGATTTACTGTGGCCTAAATAGCTCAAATAAAAAAGAATATCACCAAATTATAGAATTTTTGAGGTTAGAAGGTGTCTCGTGAGATCATCTAGTCCAACTCTCTATCCTTTGATGAAGATATATTTCTATTAAGTACAGACAGCATCTTACTAGTGATGTTGCAAACTTTTAACAATGCTATCTTTCCATTTAAACATGACCGCTCAATGAGAATTCTACCTGTATTCATGTGACACTGCAAGATATGTCAGTGGGCTGTTCGAGGGTAGACGTCTTTAAAAAGAGTCAGCTTTGAAAAAAATGTGAATCCACATTTAGCTTCAAACAGAATTATAGTGGAGTTAAACTGATATCAAAGAAGTTAGGGCGTTTGCCTTGTCATGCTGTAAAAGAGAGTCATATAGTATGTTCCAGCAAGCATGTTTGCAGGTAGCATTTTGAAAATCAGTGCACTTATTAAACTTTATATGGATTTTTTTTGTGTTTTTGTGATAAGTATTAATTGCTTCTATTTGGAACATATATTTAAACTGTAACTCTTACCTTGATGTTAACTTGTGTTTATAGTGTTGTATATGTCACCTTTCATAAACACTCTTTTTGTCCTTAAGAGCCAGAGCTTGGTTGGCATCATCTCTTTCTAGCTTCTTCTTCATTAAAAAATGTGCCACTGGCTACACATTAAATTTGACATGAATGGATTATTTTTAGCCAAGAAATAATTATTATTTATAGTATTGGGAAACAATTTACTATAGATAAGATCTTACACTGAATTTAAATGATTACTATGGATAAAAATGCTTATGTCCAGTTCTCAGTCTTTGTATATGTGAGCACTGATTTGTAGAATTAAGGTTATCTAGACAGAATTCAAGTTAATATGGTACAACTTGACAAAATAAGTCCCAATCAAATGCCATATTTTCAAGGTGCTCTAAATTTGTAAAAAGTCCACAAACTATACAAGATTTCCTGTCACACAAACTTAGAAAGTAACCCAGAGATAGTAAATCAGGACAGTATTTGCCTTCAGTAACTTTTAGTGAAGTTTTAAGTGTCTGCTGTAATAATAAGAAGCACCTGGTTTTGTAGGGGGGGGGGAACCCTTAAGTGTGTCTCAACAAAACAGCTGTTGGTACACGTTTAGAAAGTGTGAAGAAGAGGACATTGACTGGTTCAGTGAGAATGTGCAGCTCATAATTCTACTGAAATAACACTGCACAAATCATTACACTGTCATGTTTAATACATGAGAAACACCATGCAGAGAATATGCTTTGTTATATTATAATGGAATACTTCTATCTGGGAGAGTTCAAATATGTGTATTTGCTAATGGTCAAAACATAACATATTGTCTGGAACATTCTTCATTAGAGGCCTTATCCACCAAGATTTTGCAGCTCTCACTGAGATCAAAGAATTCCAAATTTTCTTAATTCCTTTCAAGCTGTTCCCCTGAGTTCAACCCATTATGTTGACCTTTAGTGTACTAAATGATGACTTCTTTGTTTGTTTGGGGTTTTTAAGGAAGTTTCTTTATGCTTTTCCTGATTAGGAAATACTAAGTCTGTAGGGACTCAGTTTAATTTTCTTTAAGGAATATCAGGGACTAGTTTTTTATATTTATTTGGTACTACCCAAACATACCGTGGCAAAATGCACAATACAAAATAAATTCCAAGGATGTAAAGCCCAATGCCATCTGAGTTTTTGTAGCACCCCATAGAACTTACAAAATAATTATTTGATCCCATGTGGCTGCAATACTTTAAGTAGTAATGTTGCAGATGAGGTTTTTTCCAAACACATTTAGAAGCAGAATTTTTCATTTAGGACTTTAATTCTGTCATCCTTTTATTGGATACAATCCTGCATTCTGAATTAAATTAATAAAAAAAGGACTTCAGAATGGTGTGAGCAAAAGTAGATCTCTCTTTTTATTTTCATAGATGCAACATTTCATCAGGAAGATGAAAGTCATCAGGTCCATCTTTTGTGAAACTTTCCTGCAGTGGAGCTGCTTTTTATAATTTCATACTTCTTACAAAATGAACGAATACTACTCTTTCTGTATCACTCAATTTTGTGCAATTTTACATTTCCATTATGTTTTAGTTTAACTATTCTTCTGTCATTTTGTATGCATAACAGTATTATACAATAATATTGATGAGGTGTTAGGTACTGAGGCTATGGTGTTTACTTACTGAAAAAAACATCTCTAATACTACCCACTTTATCAAGTTTACTTTGAAGAACTGTTTTCAAGGTGATTTTACAAGCTCTTATTTCTGTTTTAGACACTGCATACCATGATTCAAAATATTTTCAGGACTGGTATTAGCTGATTGTAGTTATAGTACTGTTAAACTGAAATAAGATATGCACATAGTATAGATATGAAAATACCTGTCTAGTAAATAGTGCACTTATTGAATCCCTAAATGTGTGCATGGTTTTCAGTGTTATGGTTGTATAAGATAGCTTGAGCATGTCCCATTTTCACCCCATAAATTAAAGCTGGCCAGGGTCAACTGTAAGTTATGTTTATTTTTTTCTCATTGGAAGTATTTATTTTACATTTATTTAACAATTTTTTTTTTATTTCCCCCCTCCCCCCTTGGAACTGCCTTTATGTATTTCTCTCTTCTTTTGAAAGATGCACACCCTTTATCACGTAACTGGAAATATTTCTGCAATGCATGCAATTTCATGTGCATATGTTACCACAGTCCACATTCTTTTGAAATAACCACGTTTCAAATTAAGCAAACTTTTGATATCTCAGACAGTAATGGAGTGTATGCATGCCACCACAGATATGTGTGCCACCACAGACAAGAAATAGGTTATTAATCAGAAGGCAGAAAAGAGGGATGGAGAACATAGGCTGGCTCCGGTGGCAAAAATGTCTGGGACTGCCACAGCACAAAAAGACTTATGTCTCTTAACCTTACAGAAAAAAAACAAAAACAACATAATTGTGTGCTATTAGCTTGATGCCTGCATTCTCTTGGATTATATGCAGATAGAAACTGAGATGCAGCTTAAAAAAACTAAAAACTAATTTCAGTAAAAAGAAATGTATATTCCCATTTTATTCCTTCATCTAATGGTATTGAAATATATAACCCGTGTCTTGCTTCTGAGGATTCTTCAGTGTCATGTTTAATAGAAAAGTATCTTTTTACTTGCCTAAGGGTCTTAGTTTTGTTGGAAATTAAATCCAACTATGAAAAAACTGAGCATAATGAATTTTCATTTTATTTAGTTGAAGACTGCTAAAATCCAATGTTTTCATAATTTTGTGATAAAAGTAAGTTGCACAACTTTGTCATATTTGTATTTTAAATATTTTGCTCTGATGAGACTGAGACTCTCCTTTACAAAATTTGTCTTTTCAGCATGTGCATGTTTCCTTTGCAAAACAGCTGTTGAAGCACTGATAGACTTCCCTCTTAGCAATTAATCTGAGAAAAAAGATGTCATAGCTTCACTCCATTTTTTTCTGTCATGTAATGAAGACTCTGAAACACCACTAGGCTCTCTACCACCAGTATTACTATAAATTTTCCCTATTCGGTTATTGTCATCATGCAGACAGCAAGAAAAATCCTTATTGCAATTATTGGGTAATTTGCATTTACTAGGACTGAATCCAAATTTCATACAAGTGAGAGATGGTATTGAGAATTGGAAACTAACAGATGAATTTCAGTGTACTCGAAAATACTGTAGATGACTGCTTGTAGCACTTTCAAATATATCGCAGTGTACCTAGGACAATTTGCTAGACAATCCATTACTGCCACCAAACCTGCATGGGCCACAGGACAGTATCTGAAAACTGAGGGCCTAGGGGAAGTGGTAAAAAGAAGAAAAAATAAATGGCTAGGAATTTTTCATGAAATTTCATATTCTTGCTAATTTTTGTCCCAGAAAATCGTATTGACTGATTATCGGTCTTGTAGAATTCCGTTTTAGTGAATCTTCACAGAGTGGAAAAAAAAAGATGCAGTGCAGATGGAAATGAAAGCATCTGCAAAAGCAGATGATGTTCATAAATAAATCAAGCAGTTTGTCATACAATGATTGTACTCAGAAAGAATACATATTAGCAATTCTCCATTGTATTGATTCTTTAAACTAAGTCATATGTGCCACAGTTAAACACTTCTGTGTATTTTAAAGCTGTCATTTGTAAGTTTGAACAATGTACAATAGCTCTTAAGGGAAGCTGCCTAATAGGTAGACCTGCAGTCAGAGTTCAGTGTATTTTCTTAATTTTTTATTCAGTGGGAAGACTTTCTGGGTAGGAAATGAGGGTCCTATTTGTACTCCACTGGAGAGCTGCAGTTCGTAGAGTGGACTTTGTTGTCTGGACTAGCCATGCACAGCAGGTGTGTTGCTATGAAGTCTTTTTTTTCTGAGTATTGGCTGAATCACTGTCAGATAAGAGGAAATCCAAGCTGATAATAGCACCTTGACAATCTGATTTTGCCTGTTGTGATCTATTAAATTTTATTTCACAGAATCTGGACCATAACATATTTCCATGTTATCCTTCCCTCAGATTGTCTAGAAAGCATAAGTATGTTCCATGCTTATTTTCTGTGTGAAAGATACATGTGTGGGAATGCACATGTGCACATGAATTCAAGACTATATGACTACTATAATGACTACTTTGAAGGAATCTTTTCTAAGCACAACCAACTACAAATACATTATCAAGGATGTTAGCAAGAAAAAAGACATGTATAAATAAAAAACAATTTTTAGATAATATAGAAAAACGTGGCTGTGTTATAAGTTGATTCTATTATTTTTCGGTACAATGTTGAAAACAAAACCCTGAAAAAAACCCTGCACAAAATGTACCATACATCATGTGAGAATTAATGTAGATTCACAGGTTTTGTTTGTAAAGGACGTTTCAATATCATCTAACTCCCACCTCACCCCTGCCATGGGCAGGGGTGTCTTTCACTTGATCACTTGATCAGATGTCTTAAGGGCTCATCTAACCTGACTTTTGCTATCCACAACTGAGGCATCCACAGCTTCTCTGAGAAACCTGTTCTGGTGTCTCACCACCCTCCACATGCAAAATTTCTTCCTTATATCTAATCTTAATTTAATGTCTTTCCGCCTAAAAAATATCATTGTTTGCAATTCATCCACTGAAGGACTAATCTCAATCCATTCATCATCCGGTTTGCCTTTACCCATGTGCAGACCTTGCTCGTGGCCTTATTGAGCTTCTCAAGGTTCACACAGGGTCAATCCTCAAGCCTGTCAAGGTCCCTTGAGATGTTATTCCTTCCCTTAAGCCTATCAGCTGTACCATTCAGCTTCGTGTCATCTGGATACTTGCTGCAAATACTCAATCCCACTGTCTTCGTCATTACTAAAGATATGGAACGCTAAGAGGCCAAATACAAACAGATCCCCGAGGGACACCACTTGTTACTGATCTCCACTTGGAGATTAAGCCGTTGGCTTAATCTACGCTTTGGATGAAGCCATCCAGCCATCCAGCCAATTCCTTATCTACTGAATAGCCCATCCATCAAACCCACATATCTCCAATTCAGCAACGTTGTGGAGGACAGTGTCAAAGGCCTTACAGGAGAAGACAAGGCATCAGTTAGTCTTCTCTTACCCACCGATATGGCCATTCTACTGTAGAAGGTCACTAGATTAATTAGGCAGAATTTTCACTTCATTAAACTATGTTGGTGTCTGTAGTCACTTCTTTGTCATTCAGATGCCTTGACACAGCTTCCAAGATTTGTTCCATAATCTCACTCATTTTTACATGGTCCTCATTTTTACCTTTTCTGAAAATGGGTGTGATATTTCCCTTTTTCCAGTCACTGAGGACTTCACCTGAGCAATTCTTAGGTTCCTCAGAATTCTAAAGGAATACAGTATCATATATAAATGCAGAACTAAATAGAACAAAACTGTTGCTTTTATATATAATGATTAAATAAAAATAAAGCATGATAGAAAATTACAAAAAAAATATCATTATTTGAGATTCATTACAAATATTTCACTTAAATGTTTTGGCATGTGAAAATGATATTACTTTAAGAGATGTAGTTATATATTGGTTGTCAAGAGGAAAAAGGTATCTTGAAGAAAATTGTGTGGAGCAGAAAAATTTGTATGTATCATAACAAGTGGCATAATTGCTGCTGGTTTGATGTCTTCAGCTATAGGAAAATAATTGCTGATTAAACAACTTGGTTATCCATAGACTTGATTACATTGTATTTCTATATAGAACTTTGCTTATGTGCAACTGCAGAGCGCTGCTGTAGAGGGAACGGTCATATAATATGAAAAGTATTTTACATATATTTAAAATTATTTCAGAATTCTTTTTAGTGCTTTCTTTTTATACCATGATGTATCAGCATGTGCCTTGTGATGAGCTTTGCAGTTGATTTCTTTACATTTCTGTGTTATAATAAACAGGTTATTAATACAATACAGCAAAATAATTTTTAACTGGCATCCCAAATGGTAACTCAAATTTGCTGCTGTGGTGGACATGATTATTATAAATATATAGGAATAGAAAAATGTCATGATTTTACTTCAAAAATAATGATAATAATAAAAACCAACAATAAGTGTCATTAAAACTTTTAATTAAATAAAATTGTGTAATTTTTGTTGTGGTTTAAACATGATATGCAGATTAGCACCATGCAGTCTATCACTCACTCCCTTCTCAGAGGAATGTGGGAGAGGATCAGAAGAGCAAAAGTAAGAACAGTCATAGGATGAGATAAAGGCAATTTAATATTAAGGCAAAGTAAAAGCTTCACATACAACCAAAGCAAAATAAAGAATTAATTAATTACTTAATTAAGTAAGAATTTTAGCCATTTCCAGGAAAGCAGGACTTCCTTGTGTTTAGTGATTCCTTTGGAAGAAAAATGCTCTTTCTCACATGTTTCTCCCTTCCTCCTTCTTCCCTGGCTGTTATTGCTGAGCACAGTGTCATAAAGTATGGAATATGCCTTTGGGTAGTTGGAGGCAGTGTCCCCTCCAAAGTTGTGCACTCCCAGCCTCCTTACTGGTGGAGTGGAGTGAAGTGCGTATAAGCCTTGATGCTGTACAAGCTCAGCAACAGCTAAAACATCTCTGTGTTAATGAGCTAGTTTTGACCAGGGTAGAGTAAATTCTCTGCTCTGTAGCTGGTATGGGGTTCTGTTTTGAATTTGCGCTAGAAACGGCATTGATAATTAAGGATGTTAGTTTAGACTCCAACTTGATGAAGTGATATTCCACACCGTATGGTGCCATGTTCAGCCTATAAAACTAGGGGAAGAAGGTGGAAGCAGGTGATGTTCAGAGTGATACTACCTGTCTTCCCAACTCTCTGTTAGGCATGATGGAGCCCTGCTTTGCTGGAGGTGGCTGAACACCTGTCTGCTCACGGGAAGTGGTAAATGAATTCCTTGTTCTGCTTTGCTTTGTATGCATGGCTTTTCCTTTCCCTATTAAACTGTCTTTATCTAAACCCACGTGTTTTCTCACTTTTATTCTTTCAGTTCTCTCCACTGTCCCACTAGTGGCGTGTGAGTAAGTGGCTGTGTGGGTCTTAGTTGCCAGCTTGGGTTAAGCCAGGACAGTTATCAACACCATTTTGGTCACAAATACAAAACCTAGCACCCTACAATGTGCTATAAAGAAAATTATTCCAGCTCAAACCAGTACAACTGTGAAGGTAATTTATGCAGATTAAATAGAAAGACGGCACACTATGAAGTAACTACCTGAACACAAAACACAGGTCTATAAGTACGAGTTGGAATCCAGCAGACAGCTTGAGCAAAATTAACTTCATGGACACTAGGCAGACCTGTTAAGTCAAAAGAACAGAAATTTAGGGCAGAGATAATCTTGTTGTTATCAGCAGAAAGGCTTCCAAGGCAACTCACCTGCTGTTTCTTATAAGTTTCTTGAGACAGCTAAAATAATAAACTCCAAGCAGGGACTCTAGATGCTAAATCAAATTTGGAGATCAGAGTACTATGAAAGAAATTTTGGAAAAGCCGAAGACTTGTCAAATTAGAATTTGTTGCTAGCTGTTGGCAGAGTTACCAGACCCTTTCTGGTAAGCTCTCTAACAACTACCATGGTAGAATATTAGAACCTCTACCACAATTATTTTTGCCTTAGTGCTCTTTTAGTGTATGTACTGAAAAGGACTCCCAAACAATAATGAGATATGTTGTTTTGATGATATTTTTTACTTCTACTACATTTAAAAAATATATTTTTCAGTTATTCTTTATTTTTTAGGGATGATGGGGTATTTTAGGGTTTTTGTTTCTGAATTTTTTTTCTGTCTCCAGAAAGGGAAGCCGTATCTACTGTTTCAGTGTGTTTGTTTTTTTACTGTGCCTCCAGGCAGAATTTTTCTAAGATTGTAAGTCCAGGCTATTCAAGTGGCTGATTGACTGCAAGGCACAGAGATTGAGGAATTTCTGGCAGCAAGTCAACTTGCAGCAATAAAAGTGTTTTTTTTTTTCTCAAGACAAGTTCCTATTACATGGACACAGAAAAGCCCCAAAAGATAAAACCAGCTGCAAAAAGTATTCACACTTCTCACTTATTCTGGAGGTTAATTTGGCAAACAATTTTTTTACCAACTGCTTCTTTCAGAAATAATGCTGAATCTGGAACTGGAACATTATCCTTGACCTCTGCTGTACTTTCAATCCCTGTCTAGCTCTTTCACACAGGGGTTGCTCAAAGCAAGTAAGGAACAATAAAGAAAGTATAGCAGTCAAATTGCTGCAAGAAAATATTGCAGTAATGTGGATTCACTTCAAGTATGCCAGAAGACCATCCTTTGCAAAGGAAGTGCTAAAATATATAATAGAGTTCATTTGCATGCCACTTTGAAGCAAAGCTTTCCTTTTCTCAGAGGCATTCTTACCTCCAAATAGATTTAGATGATTTTCATTTTTCCTTTTTCAAACTTGATGAATTTTTGTGTTTAGGGGTAAAAAGGACGGTAAAACTCATTAGTTTTTGACATACCCTGCTCTCATTCTTTATAAATCATGACTGTCTCTTATCAGTGAAAATAAACAAATGTACTTTTATAAATGAGCATCTTCAAAGAACATATGGGATCTCTGAAGGCCAAGTCAGACTATTGGCAATAATACTAGCTTTTAAAAATAAACAAGACAATTTCCAAGTCAAAGTTTCTTCAAAGACCTCTTTGCAGTTAGTTTCAACCACTGAGTATAATCACGGAATTACCAATCTGTGCTATCACATTTTAGATATGCTCTATATGCATGTATATTTCATTTACACTATGATTCTTAAGGCATGCAAAAGATTACCAATGCAACAGTCCTGGTATATACGGTCTTTTGCATTTGTCAGTTTCATAGTAAATAAAATGCCAGTATTGGAAACACTTTCTGGGACTCCAAGCACTAAATCATCTCTTGTTATTTGTTGGAGGTAGGAACTGTCATTCTGGTTCAAAGAAAGGTATTGTAAATATTGTTCTGTAACACGTGCTTAGGAAAAGTACAGAAAAAACCAAGATGAGCACAGAAATATCTTTTTCATGGTAGAGCCTCCTCACTTCCAGTGACCATGCATTTAGCGGTGGAATTTGGAGAACATTAGATTTAAATATTTAACTAGGAATTACAAAACACACAGAAAAGGTCTTTTGCGCTTCCCAGTCGGGTATAAAGTGAGAGATAGTAAGTCATCTGTTTGGCAGATACAATCAACTGAACTGAACTGGTTTTAACCTGCAATTGATATTTGGAATTTTTAAGAGGAAAAAAAATGCATGAGAGGCAGAAGATGATACCATTTCTTGCAAATTTTCAGTTATTTTACACATACAAAGTAGGAAACAAAGGGTAACTTCCCAATGTGATTCATCATTTCCTAAATTAAAAAAAAAAA
>VXBA01004924.1:76597-207229 GCA_013399895.1 Serilophus lunatus
TAGGCTGAGTCCTGAAATATATTTCATTATATGCAGCATTTAGGGCATGTTGCCTGTGAGTGAAAAGGTCTGATTGGAAGAACCAGAATCTTCCTCATCTCAGTTACTTAGATACATAGAAATAAAATATTTAGGGTGCTTAATTGTTTAACAATGAGTATTAAAACACAGGAAAGATAACCAAAAGGCTCTGCCTAAAAAAGTAAAACATTTCATACAAAAATGTTGAATGTTGCTATTTCACCTCCTTTTCTGTATAAAAGATAAGACCACTTTCTATTTAGGAAAAAATTTTCAGGTCACAGATTTCAACTTTCCATAAGTTGGTCAGTGTCAACATAAAATGCTCAGATATATTAAATTTAAATATGTATAAAGAGAAGGTTCTACAATGTGTCCCATATCCTCTGTATCAGCTGTCCAAACAAGCTCCTATTATGAAAAATACTAAAATATTAGGCACAAAAAAAAAAATCCCCTAAAAAATCAAAGTTTAAGAAGAAAATGTGGTGCATCAAAATTTTTTAATTAATTATTTTTCATAGATTAAAGTCTGTATGATTAAAAAACTCCAAAACTTTCACATTTTTTTATTTCAGAAATGCAGATAATGCTACTACATGCAATTTTGAGGGACAAATAACTCAGCAAAATATTGATATATCCAAGAAACTAAGTTTAAACAGTTTTCAATTGTAACAAGAAACATTTGGACAGGGCTCTCAGAAGCATGTTGCAATTTTGGGTGTTTTCCTTTGCAGAACCAGGATTTGAATTTGATGATTCTTGTGGGTCCTTTTCCACTCAGGATATTCTAGGATTCTGTGACAACAGTATGTCCAGCTTTTGGGTCAAAGGCCACAGAAATGATTTAAGTGACAGAATGCCTTCAGAGGCCCTTCAGTACAATTACATCAAAATTCTTATTCTATTTCATATCTTTCTACCTTTTTATTTTTGCTTATTTATTTTTACTGTACATCAATTTGAAATGAAATCTTGAGTATGATAGCATTCAGTGACAGCCCTGGTATTTGACTCTCCTGGAGGGAAGTTTAATCCTGAAATCAAAAGAATGGCTTTAGTACATTAATGATTTAATAATTTTATAAATGCTACCTATAGTTCTCTTTGTGGAACTTAAAATAATAATAATACAAAAAAAGTTTATTATTTATTCCTGAAAATATATTTCTCCTCGGTCTTTGGGAACAAATGCATTGAATAAGTGACTGGACATGTAGAGTTTCCTGAGAGATCAGTTTCCGGTATAATCGAAGCAACTTTTTTACACAAGTTAGGATTGAAGGATTTAACGAAAGCTTAGAAATCCCATAATTGGGGATTATATTCCTCTTTTTTTTTTCAGTGATTTTATCTTGTCCATTGATTATTTTCCTATTTCTGTTATGCTTATGGAAGTTTGTGAGAATGAATATTATCTTGCATAGTAGTTTCCCAATGTATTTTATTTTCAGATTAAAAAGTTTATTGTAAAAATTGAACATAATGTGCTCTCACTCAAGCTCTGTCATTGTCAACTTATTTAAATAAATACTGGAATATTAAATTACGGCATACAAAATGGTATATGATCTTAAGTTCCTGTATCATGTCTCACACATTTATTAGCTATCTTAGGCAGCCATTAATCTTTGCAACACTCCCGTTACTTTCCGTGTATGAAGCCTCCCATTTCCAGTCCGTTGTACTGCAAAATCTGAGTAATTGCAATTCTATAAAGTATAATTTTAAATGTTTAAGATTTTAGACATTCCTGAATGTAAATAAGATCAGAATCAGGCACTTTTTTCTTTTTATATGTGTATGACCAGTGTCTGGTGCTTTTAGAGGTCGGTTGACAAGTTTTCTAGGAGAATAGGAGTGATTTAATCCTTGGTTTATGTTGTAGAAAGTTCTCAGACTCCCAAGAATGCTGTCACGCATGAGCATACCTGCAGCTGGGCTGTCTGAAGAGTTTTACTGCTTCATCAGCTATGCCATCTGCAATGTTTGTGTGATTTCTTCCTAATCCTGTTGGATCCAAATTTGATGGGCAAGCACAGAGTCATTATTTAAACTCTCTGAGCTAAACCATCTTATTTTAGTTGAAATGCGGAGGAAGAAATCACATGCACAGCTCAACTGGCAGATGTCAGACTATGGTAATCTCCAGAGGGAGGATATGGTACTCAAGTGTCCAGGTAAGAGTAAGTTATCAAGAACTTTCTCATCTGACATAGTTGTTATCAGAAGAAGACATATATATATACAATGTGTATTTAGAATTCATATAACACAGAATAAGAAATTATGACTTAGATTGTTGTATATATCACAGTTAACTCAAAATTAGAACAAATTGTAAGAATATTTGTCTTTAAAGGATGCAATTAGCAGAAATATAGTATGTTCAAAATGTGAGCAACCATAGAATGACCAGACAAGATGACCCAATGATCAATAGCACTTTTCTGCCCATGCTTCAAAACACCGTAACTGTGTTAAAGCACAGACATATCATGGTACATACTTTACTGATCAAGGTAAACAAAAGACTTCTGGGAGGATTTAATCTTTACTGTAGGATGAGAAATTTGATAAGGCAGTAGTTTCATATTTGTTATGAAGGAGTATCATGTGGCTGTGGTAGAATCACCACATTAAAAGTAACATTTTCAAGGTCATATAAAAATTAAAAGTGAGGTTGGCCTCTCCAAGAGGTGTATGAACCTATGGGAACCACAGGTTTACACTTATACTGTCATCTTCTATCTCTTTATGGTTGAAAGGTATTTGATTAAGTTGAATGTCTCTGTTCTGATGTGTTTTCAAAGAAATTAATCCACTAGGAAATGTAACACACTACAGGAATTATAAGTGTCAGATGCTTCCTTTATTTCATACTTAGAAATAGAAAACAAATTGTTGTTGTTTTTGAGTTGTTTTGTTTTGGGGGACCTTGAGGGGCTTGGGATGGTAGTCCACAAAACAAAACCAGACAGAATAAGAATTGCTATGCAATAATATTGTATTTTCCAGATGATGTTTATTAGCTTGATTAACATAATTTAAAGTATTTTTCTTTCCAGTTTTCTCATTTCTTCTGTTCACACTGTAACACATTTCCAAATGATGCTAGTTAAGGAGATGACTTTTGTTTACAGTATGACATAAACATGTACAAGTGTTACCCAAGCACAGAGCTAGCCTTGAGATTATTTTTGTATTATTTCTGTTTTGTCTCTGACATGCATTTTAATTTAACAACTCGTGCAGTTTGTCTTAATATTAAACTCCGAGCCTTTAGAATGGTATGTAGTAATACAATGGGATGTCTCATCAACTCTTTTGGGCAAAGGCTGGCAGCAAGTACAACAGCCACAGCAACAGAAATTTTTTAAAATTTTTTCCTATATATTTTTAGTTAGTTATAGTTGTTTAGATTTGGGTTGTATCCTATGGTGTTTAGAATCCTATAACATTTATTCAGTGCAAATAAAATCTCTTGGCCTTATAAAGTAACTGAGGCATTGAAGATATTGATCAGTCATAGAATTTTATTTTGTCTTAGTTCTGACTATTATACTCTGTCCCAGTATGCTTTTGGTGTTGTTTTCTTCTCTGTTAACTTCCTTTTAGAGTAAAAAGCTGACCAGATATTCTTTTTTTATATGCTGTAACTATAATTGATTTTGTAAAAATTGACCCTTAGAAAAAGTGACTTATAATACGCATGAGCATTTCAGAAAATAAGAAAAGATGTCCAAATCCCAGGGCCCTGGTGACAGGCCATACAATATATGGAGATTTACCCAAGGTATGATGTTGAAGTATCGTCACTGTGGACTGTAAAGTTACTACACAGAAATTCTTACTAAACATTTCTTAAAGAATCTCCTTAGAACACAAATCTATCCAACAAGACAGTCAGAAGGAATCAGGCAGTCTTGCAGAATAGCATGCCTTCCTCAAAACTTCTACCCTCTAACTTTTTAATTGTATATAGCCGAGAAAGGCAAAATATTCTGGTTTTCTCACCAAACTTTTAAATACATCTAGTATTTAACTTTTCAAATTGTAGTGTTTTTTGATGGATCCTGTCTCTAAGAAGTGATAGTCTGTTCTATGTGGACAGGGAACTAACTGAGAATTTAATGCCAAAAATTTTCTTTCCTCTGCTTTCTTGCATTAATTTTATAAGTGTTTTTATTTATTTTGGAAAAGATGAAGGTCTGAGTTCTTGGCTTCTCCATCTCGTCTATTAGACACACAAGTTTTAAACTAAGTATCAGATTTTAGCTGTTGATTTCCTTGGGTCATTTTGTACAGAAAACTGATTAACTGATCAATGGCACTCAACATTTTTCCTAGAAGTGCACAACACACTGGGGAGGAAGGGAAAAATGGTTGCATGATTCTAGCCCATCCAGATTCTCCCTCTCACCCACAACAGCAAAGAGTCAATTACTGCATTTTTGAACACCAGCAAATCACTGCTCTAGTTCTAGGATTTTGAACTGTTGCTATTGCCAACTTTAGCAGCTGATTTACATTTGTGAACTCTACTTCGAAGAAACACTAACTAGGGGCATTGGTAAGGTTGCTTCTAAGCCCCTGGCCTAGAAATGTTCCAAATATTCTGAAGAAGCAGTGATTTTCAGCCAGCTGCTCAGTGCCCCATGAACTATTCTTGGTGGTATTCCTGCTGGCTCACAAGTCTGAAATGCTTGCCTTCACAGCTTATTTCACCTTTATTGGTAACATGGATAACGAAGCTGTTCTCATTCCAGGTCTTTTATGATCCTTTATTTTGAACCTTCATCTATTATACTACTGTGTTGAGGCATGGATGTCACAGTATTAGGAATTATTTTTTCTCCTACTGATGTCTCAGATATACCTTTAAATTCACAATTGCAAGAAAGTTTTGGGGGATATTAAAAGTGTTTTTCAACTTCTAAAATTAAAAATTGCGTTTAGTGTTAGAAAAAATAGGTAGAAATAGGTAGAAAATGTGATATATTCAATAAAATCAAACGGAATTCAAAAATACAAAAGTTTAAAAACAATTATGAACAAAACTCTGAGAAAGCTGTTTTTCAATTATGTCAGGCAGCATAGTTTACACAACTCTCAAGAACAAATGAGTGTAAAGCAAAAAAGTAAAGAAATAATAAAAAATAAAAATTCTTCTCTGGGGGTTTTAATTTCCCTAACCAAAGTATTATCTTACTACAGAGATGCTACTTAAATATTTATAAGCAGTAGAATTGTTTAAACTATTAATTTTACACATATTTACTTGCAACATTACTGTTTTTTGGTTCGACTCAAAGTCCCCATTGTACTAGACCCATTACACAAAGTTAGAGGGCAGATAGTCTTTCTTCTGCAAGTCTAATATATGCACCAGAAAAAATGCAGGAAGACAGAGATAGATCTGCAGTGGACATTCAGACTGAAATTTTTGTGTTCTTTTTGGGGAGCTACTATTTTATTTATTTGTTTTGACAAACCTTACACTTTAAGTTGGGTTTATCATATAATGTACAGCCCTAGTTATATTTACAGAGTTTACTGTGTCACCTTAGCTGTATTATGGAATCATCTTTGCATTGGGAATCTTCACAAAATTTGATCTAATTGCTACACTGCATAACCAATTGATTATGCATTTTCCTACTGATTCCCAAACTCAACTTGCACCAGAAAAATATGCATTGGAATGCAAGTTCCTTAAAGGGCAGCATAGATTCCTTTCTAAGAAATATGGGCATGAGAAAATTGCCCCTTCTTAAACATAAAAGGAGTTTTACATAGGTCTTATGAGGGATTTGTGCAGTTTCCTTATGTTCAAACAGATAATGTGGTCACATTTCTCAAGTCAAAATCTAATTTAATTCAGAAAGAAACTGAAAGGAGAAGATCTTTCATAGCTTGGCATCTGGACCCTGTGATTACCTTCCAAAGATGAGGAGAAGCGGAATGAAGTCATGTGTAAATTGAACTCCGCTTCAAAAAAAAAAAAAGTATAAGCCATATTTTTGTCAAATAGAAATAAAACATTCTTAAAAGGAATGTTTGGGCCTGTCTTGGTGTTTTGTGAGTCCCTTTTCATGGTAACGGTCTCAAAAAAAAAAAAAAAAGGCAAAGTTATTTTTTATTATATGTTTGACCAAGCAGAAAGTAATGGAATATGAAATGTGGAATATAACTATTTGGTATGCTTACCTTTATAATGACTTGCAGTGATGAGTTGTACTGTTCAGCACATACCCCTTTGTAGTGTCAGGTTGAATTTTAGAAGATTTATAAATTTGGGTTTAGTTATCAGAATTGGAGAGTAATGATATTCAAATTTAATTGTTTGACTAGTTCTAACTCAGAAGGGAACAGGAGGTAGAAACTGTGGAAAGCTGGTTTGGAAAGGATTGTTCAGACTTACTGGGGCATGACCATATAGCTTTTTGAATATATGTACTTATACACGTACACATGATGGATTCAGCCAGCACAAAAATATCGCACACATTATTTGTGTTATCCATTATTGGGTGCATGTGTATCCTGTTAGCACTTGCACATTCATCCTACTGGTCTAAAGTACAGTAACTCATTAGTTACCACTCATTACTGGTTTTGTCCAGGGCAGCAGTTACTTATTTTTTCTGATATTCCTGTCCTGGTTTCCTTTTTAGCTCTCTGTTTCCTAATGCTAAAAAAGAACTGTTCTGATCAAACTAATCTGATGTGACTGCTGATTTTTGAAGCCAGATTTCCAAGGTTCAAAATGCTTCCAAAAACATATCTTTTTTTGTTTTATTTAGTCATCAGATATATTGTCCCATGTAGACTGTAGTGCCTATTTGCAAAATATACTCAATGCTAAAATAGTCTTTATGATGGAAAATTTTTGTAAGGTGGGAACCATCTGGTTCAAAATTGATGTAGATGAGGAAGGTTACCACCTCTTCATATAAACATCCAGTTTACAAAAGATGTCACTGTAGGTTCTCAAAGGTTGAAAAAAACCACATTGATCATTTAATCCTCACATGTCTGAGTGGGAAGGAACAGGCAAGAAATGTCATCTTGCAGAAGAGCTCAATTTTTAACTTACTTGCCACATGTCCCACTTCACGGAGTGACGTTTGTTGAGAAGATAATGAATAAACAGAACCTGAATGCTCAGTCACGTTTTTGAATGGAGCTGCAAATACCCAATTCTATAATTTTATATTCAAAATGCAATTAAATTTAGAATTTTAAATCACATTAAAATATTTTTTTCTGAGTAATGTCTGTAGTGGTTAGAGTTGTTAGCAGTTATACTTTTATTTCAAGTGTATCTTCTAGATTGAAGAACAAATGGTGGTTTGCAGATGGTTTTAATAATCTGTGGCTGACCAGAAAATGAACAACCTCATCACATCTCTTCTGTGATGCATCTGATTTAAAGATGTTACAGAAAATCTCCTAAAATAAGGTTTACAAACTTTAGCTTGAAATATCAGTTAGCATATGCTTGAGTATACCTGAATATTACTTTGATCTTCAAAATTATGAAGTGGTCTGTTGTACACAGCAACTCCTGGTATTTGTATCAAAAGTAGTTCTGGTAAGGCCATTGTTGTGCTTCCATACATGATGGAGTGATTGAATTTGAATGAAGCAACTTACTTTTTAGATAACTACTCCTGGAAAACTGGAATATTTTTTAAAATCATGAAAAATTATCGCATCAGAGCACATTCATTGTAAATTTAATAAAAATCTAGTGGTTATTTATGACAGTAGGTAAAAAGTTCAAAGGGTTTTGCAACATTTAATGTGAAGATGATTCATAAGTCTCTAGAATCCCTGTGGGAATCCATGTGTAGCTATTCTTTTCTGTTATACAGTGGTGTCTTTGAGGTGCTCAATACCAGTGTTCACATGGAGTGTTATCCTATATATGTCCTGCACACTTCCCTTGGTAATAGATTTCAGTAATGTTGATCATTATGCACCGATTTTATATGTTGCCTTAATGGTCAAGGCTGCTCTAACTTGGGTGCCCTCTTTTTTGCTACTTCCACCCAGGGAAATGAGGACTGATTCTTTGCTGTGTGCTTCAGAATTGAAACTCTCATTGGGTTAACAGGGTTACCGGTCCCAACCCAACTGTCAGTCTCAGTCCCTTGGAACATCAGGTTTCACAGGTCAACCCACAGCTTGTTAAGCCATTTCAACAATCCAGAAGTAGTAGATGCTTAGTTAAAATCCTTAAAATCTTTTTGCTGTTCAACTTTCATTACATTTTATCTGTTTCCCTACATTCTTTCTTAATATCACTGCCCTCTAACAGAATACATTGCTCTAAGAATGATTAGAAATACCCTTTACTCTCCCCACTGCAACCAATTGACCTCCAAACAGCAACAAGAGAAATCTGGAAAATAACCTCTCTCAAATTTATACTCTTATTGTAAGTCTGAGTTCTTCCTGGAGCTAGGAGTCACGGTAAAAGGTCAGTGCATTGATATAGGGTATATTAGTGAACTGCACCTCACGTTAGCCCAAAACCTGTAGTGCTTGAGGTAAAAGGAGTGATAAAACGGCTATGAAAACTTTCCTATCAATATACTCGTTATGTGGGAAGGATGCTTTTGTGATGATACAGGGAATCAAAGTAGTTATTCACAGATTCATTTTTAGTCTAACAATCAATTAATGACCCCAGGTCACAGAACTCTATTTTTTAATACCTCCTTATCTCTAAGCAGCTTAGGATAGTGATGGCCTCTTGGTCTTTCTTCTTCCTTCCTTTTTTTTTTTTTTCTTTTTTTTAAGATGTCAAGTGTCAAGGAAATTTATATTTGGGACTTGAAAAAGGTCTGTGTCTTCTATAAGAACTGGAATGCTCTGATTAATTTTTATATGTTTTCACTGACAACAGTATAAAAATTATTGCTTACAGTAATATGTCTAAAATGCTTTCGGTAGCCTGGTAACTGGGCAAGTAATTTACCACACAGGTATTACTTAGAACTATAGTCCAACAGAAGGTGTCAGCAGAAAAAACACTTTGCGTTTAACATAAGATGTGAACTTTGGGTTTGGTTTGACATTGGGCATTTGTGCACTTGCAAAACCCTATCAAAAACATCTGCTGATATTTCTATCCTGTGACACTTATGCTGGTTGAATTCTGAAGATATACAGATGTTTAATGATAATGAAAAATAAATGAAAGTTTTGGACTGGCTAACAAGAAATTCAGCATGGCCCCAAATTCAAACTCACTCTACTTAGTTGTCCAAAATGAATGAAAACCATTAAATAAACGAGCAAATATCTTTATTATGTCAATTTAACTTTTAGTTTTCAGTTGGTGTTGGAAGGATACTTGCAAAATTTTATCTATAGATTCACAATGTGTTATTTTGTATCTAAATTTATCTGCAATTTTAAGGGTTAGTTTTGATGAGTTGGGTTGGGGTTTTATTTGTTACAACTTTTTGAGGATTTTTTTGTCACTATGCATTTTCTACGGTGTTGAGGAGTTGAGACACCATCCTCTAGATGCCTTTTAAGGGAAGCCCAAGTAAAGATTTCTCCTTCCCTAAAGGACTTCTTTTGGAGATCATGGTGAAATATTTCTCCTTCTCAGTATCAATAAAATTCATTACTTCCAAGCGTTTTAATTGAGAAGTTTCCTCTTAACAAAGATAGCATGCAAACAATGCCCCAATGTAATGATGATGTAATTAACTCCTGAAAGAAGGTACAATCTCCACTTTTAGTATAATTCATTTGTATGCTTTATGGAATTATTTGTAATAGCTTTGTTCCTAGTACCACCAACTGATACATTAAAGTTCAGATCAGATCTTATATGACCAAACAAGAATTTTTACTGGATTTTGCAGTTCTTGTTGTTCCAGCCCTATATGACACGCCAGTAGGTAGCCTTCTTTGACTATGGTCTATAATACATCAGTTCTAGTGGTTGAATCAGATCTTAATTGTACTTTGTCTGTCAGAATCAGCTGATTATGTCTGTGTGGTCTCATTTTATCTGATAACAGCTTTGTAGACTAGAATTTGAAAAGCATTGTCTTAAGACAATGATGCGAGTAAGCATCACTCTTTTAAATAATGTAAAATCTTTCAATTGTAATTTTATTTCCTCTTTTTTGTGTGTTGTCATCTCACAGGAATTCAAATTACTTTACTATTTGCTGCCAGATTTCTACTGGGTTAAAATACTTCTATACTGACTAGTCTTTAAAGTTTATCTAAAAAAATAATAGTGACTAAATATTTGTACTACACTGCTCCCTTTCAAAAGTAGAAAGCACGAATTTTTACACATTTTCGTCTGAACTTATACATTCTATAATATCACCATCAGCATTTCCAGACACTGCATGCCAACTCTGCCTGAAGCATTGATCAGAAGAATGATCAGAGCAGGACAATGTTCCAACACCTGGTGCATTTAAATTGTTATACGGCTGCATGGAATCAGTTGCTCCTACCTCATTCTTCTACAACTTAAGTCATTACTTTCAAGGATTATGCAAAATGTCATTACATCTGCTACTTTAGATTTGCCATCTCTACAAATACCATTTCTCCAGGAAATCTGTCAGCTTCAAATTTGTTTCTTTCAAAATATTGCTTATTTACATTGTTGGCTTTGAGTAGCTCTAGTCTCTAGGTCAAGGATTCTTGTTGCTGATACATTTCAATTTGTTGAATAAAACTTGTGAGTTATGATATGGCTGCATTGCCGAAAGAAGTACTGAAGATACATAGGCCAAAGATATTTGAAAAGGAGAACTAGATTATGAATTGAAGCTGATATTTCAGGGGCTACTTGTATACTAATTAAAGGACAGATGTCTCTTTTCCTACCTTGCTTAGCTTTGTAGACACACAGTCAGCCAAATGATTTTCCAGTCAATTAACATGCCTCTTAATTGACTGTATCTCTACTGCATACTTGGTGTAGGATGGATAGCTATTTGGTCTGATGTGTCACAGCAGATAATATCAACTTACATAATGATAGTTGTGAATAGGTGATACAACCCTTTAAATATAAAGCTATGTTCGACTATAATTCTAAATTTTAAGTGAGAGAATTTACATTTTAGAGTCTGACGAATAGCACATCAATATTTTTTTTATTAGCTTCCTTGTGATCATTCATTTTTTCTCTGTTCCCTTGAGTAATGCCTGCTCAGTCCTGCATCTATTGAGGCTCTTCACCCTGCAGGCAGCTGTCACAAAGAAGACAGACACATAACAGTTACATGCTAAATGACTGGATATATCGTTTTCAGGAAAAAAAATCTCTTCCAAGGCAAATTGTGTTGTGGATAATAAGATGATACGTTTTTCTCTTTCCTCATGATTTTTTGAATTCAGGGGAGAGTTTTTAGAAGGACTTAGCCTAGTGTTTGTAATCTTTTAATCTGGAAATCATTTTATATAATGAACAACTAAATAAAAATTTCATGTTTATGTATATATTGCAGCTCCTATACATGCTTATTTAGAGCCCTAGGCAACATTTCATGATTAAAAAAATTAACTAAATGTACAATTGCTCTAAAAATACCCAAGTACTTAGAGGAAACGTGTTATAAAAGACAGGCCTATATAAAAATCTATTCATAGCACTAAAAAGTATTCATCAGTATAATATGTTAAAAGTTCAGACTTACTGGTGCAGCCCATCTAAATTCCTCACTTCATTGCCTAGTGAAATGCGGGATGCCATCTAGGCACATTTAGCATATCTGACATGTGACTCACGGTAAAGCTTTCAGATGATTTGTTAATTTCTAAATAGGCTGCATTTACGGCATCTATACATGTTATATCTATGCATATATTTATTTTTGGAAAAATGCAATTCTTAATGTCTGGTTGCTGAGAAGCTCTGATTTGGATTTTTGTCAGGTACTAAAATTACAACTTAATTTGAATCTTCACAACTTAACAAAAAACAGTTGTAGACTTAAAACAGGTAAATATTTTGATATTTTAAAAAAATCTGGTGGTATTTCATTTTACTCTTATAGCTCAACAAGTCCTTTGCAAGACTAGTTATGTTGGAAACTGCTCCTTTACTTTTATGTATGTCACTTCAAAACATTTAGGGTCCTAATTAGAGATCAGTAGATCATAAAATTAACTGGAAAAGACTTTCAGGTGTTTTTTAATTAAGGTTTCAATATATTAGGACATCTGAACTACATAAACTTTTTTAAGACAGAGAAGAAGAGAAAAATAGAGCTGTAGGAAATTCCTCGCCTTTCAAAGGAAATTATACTATGAATGAATTATCTCGTATGAAATGAGTATGTATTTCAAAATACATGATGAGGTCTCTTTTGTCTCATCCTCATCATTTATAAACACCAAAGAAAATATTCCATCATATTACTATGGGACAGCTTGTCTCTTTCAGTCTACTTTGAGCTTTGAGCCATATTTAAATACCAAATTTGAACTTGCTTGACATGTAATTCTGCCTTAAATAGGATGTAATATTTTAAGCACATTTTTCCAAAAGTCATTGTTACATATCATTGCAGCTCAAATATCATGCCTGAAAAGAGTTTTGGAAACTTTGACACTGTCATATGACCAACAAAACCATGTTTGAAATTGTTATCACTACTGCATTTGTAAGTGAGCTCAAAGCTCAGTGCAGACAACCTGACAGGCAGCTTCTTGGAAGTATTGTGTCTTAGTAACCTTAAACATGCCTTTTTCTTTTGAACACCTTAGTAGTTGAGATAAAGCGGTAGCGTTTTGGCAGCCCTACAGCCTTTGATCCAGTCTATGGGAAAAATAATGCAGAAATGCCCCTAGTCCTGAATTATATAAACCAGGCTAGCATGACAGCTATCTGTCTTTCTCCCCTTCCATCGTTAGTACAAGGATTACATTTGGAATACAAACATCATGAGACAAACTAAAACACTAATTTAGATGTCTTTAAAAATCCTAAAATGTTAGAGAGGTTACCATAGAGATAAAAGAATAATTCATCTTGTCTTAGACTTCCTACAATTGCAGCAGCTCACTCATACTCCTTGCAAAGATGCTATATCCAATTCAGCAAATTTTGTGAAATTGTCCTAAAATACTTCAGTATTTCCATTCAGACTTCAGAGTCTCTATCTCTATTATGAAATTAATATTAACTTTAAAAACTTTCTATAATTGTTTTTGGAGAGTATGAAAGACTAATGTTTTCACTTTATGGATATTGCTTGATTCTGACTTTGCCTGTTTCTTATGTTATCTGCCTCATTTGAGAGGGTTAAGAACATTGAAAGAAGAAGTCTTACAAGTAATGAGGTGCTACTGTAAGGAATAAATGAGAAAATTGTGAGGAAGCTACTGACTCAGGCCATGATTTTAGCTATTATGGCTTTGCTCTCAAAGTACCAAGATAAAAAGATGGTTGTCAAAAGAACTTGGGTCTATAAAATTTTAGCATTATAAGTGGATGACATGAAGCTGAAACAAATTCATGAGAAATGAGAAGAACTTGAAGGATGCATATTGCTAAATTACAAGTAAACCAGCCTTTTTTTAGTCAGTGATAGGCTAGGATAGCTGTCAGGTTCTTCTGTCTGCTCATGGAGAAAGCAGCCTTAAAGTTAACCATTGAAATTTGATCTCTTGATTGGGAAACAGGAGAACCTAAAGATCGGATGTGAGCTAAGGAATGTAGCCTGTCATATCTTTTACCTCAGTGGGATCACAAAAAGAAATTAAAAGGAATTTAAGATGCAAATCACTTAGTATCCATGAAAAAAGTTTTTAATGCAGTCTTGCCATAGAAATTGACTGGCTTTATTGATGATGAATTTAAATCCCATGGGACAAAAAGTTAAATGTGAGTTAGCAGAGTACCCTTTCAGAAGTGAAGGCAGACCATATCTTAGGCTTCAAGATATGTGATTATTCCACAGTACTTAGCATTTCTGAGGATCCTTAGAATATTATGTCCAGTTTTGGTTTGCCCATGCTTCAAAAGAGAAACTTACAAAATGGAAAGGGTATGATAGAGAGCCACCAAGATGATTATACTGTTAGATAACTTGACATATGAAGAAAGAATTAAGTTTGGATTTGTTCAGAAGGCTCAGGGAAAATCAGTCTGGCAATAGCTCAGAGTTGGAGTATAGAGGAAATGGAATTTGTATTTTCACAGTTCTGTCTGACATGAAAAACTCTTCACTGTGACAACAATTTAATACTAACATACCAAAGTTGATTATTCCTCAGCGGAAATATCCGGGACTTGGCTTGGCAGAGGCCTTGATAATCCAATGTAACACTCTGCCTTCAAAAGAAGTTTGGAACAAATGTTTTCCAAACTAGTATTTTCTATGATTCTATGATCTTTTCTATTCTCTCTTCTGTTTTCCCATCACTCCAAATCTTGTGTCTCCCCATTCTAACTCCAGCTTCAATGTGTCTTGAACAACTGCAGTTTTTGTTTTCTCTTAAAACCTATACACAGTTACAGTCCTTACTTATGATTATTCTTCCCTCAGCAAGCATTATGACTGTCAGATATCCATTTACAAGACATGACCACCACCACTGTATTGTCTCTGAGGACACGGGTTAGGCTGAGGGAGTCCTGATCTCGACTTTGGTGCTTCTACCAATGGTTAAGATTGTATTTCTCTTTTTTCTGCCTGTGCCTTCATTAGAAAAAAGTATTTGACAGATGAATTAGAGAACCCAACTGGGCACCCTGTGGGAATTCATTTTCAACCCAACTTCACAGAATCTGTCCAGTATAGTACAAGATTATGACAAGTTTGTCTTGGACAAGGAATACGTCAGGTCTACCTGCTCAGCACTATTCCATTGTCACTGAGTTAACAGCGTCTCTATTGCCGTTGTACACTCTGCCAAAAGTAATATAGCTAGTTCTAAAGGAACTGTCTCAGTGTCTGCCTTTCCATTATGCTGGCCAGGCTCTAGAGATACACTGAATTGGGTTGAAAAGTCACTTAGATATGGCTACATTAGAGAAGAAATTACATCCAATTCACTTCTTTGGTAATCTCTCCCCCTTCCTGCACAGTCGTTTCTGCAGACTAGATGATATTCAGCAATGGAACTCAAATCCATGCTGCAGAAACACACTTGCTTGTGAACTCTTATTTTGGTTTCCTTGCCACTGTATCCCACCCTAAGGCAAAGGGTTCTATCACTATGAACAACCACAAGAAGAGAAACATAGTGAACAGGGAGCTAAGGAATCTGTCGAAGATCTTATTCTGACAGTATTTATTTGGATTTTTTTCCTGACCAAAAGCAGCACAATCTGACTGGAATTTACTACCTTGGAATTAATATAGAAATGTTCCCATTGTATGACTTCAAATAAAATTCGAAAAATCCTGAACATGTTCTCAACAAAGTAATCAGGACTTAGTCTGATTAATCTGTAAACTAGATAACCTATTATAGATAGGTGAAAGCACGTGTTTCTTGAGAAAGGTCTAACATTTTTCTGGAAATACGACAAAGATTTCCATCATGCATGTGTATCTAGTTTGGCACGGATGAACTGGCAGTAGTGACCATGTGATCAAACCTGTGTTCTGTTCGCAGGTTTTGTAAGGACTGCTGATCAAGAAGGCTCTTTCATCTGAATAGATGGTTGTCATGTGACCATAGACTTTCTCTCCCTTAATACCAAGTAGAAAGTATGCAAACAAAAACTCTGTGGCTGCAACTAAAGGCAAAATGCCAGACACTTGATAGAAATGGAAGTGTGAAATCCAGCCAAGGAATCTTAGTCAGAGTGGAGAAAACTGACATCCAGCTGGTTGCTGTTTTCTCACAAGCAACAGAAGAGAATTGCCTATTAATAATCTCAGACAGACATAGTCTAAAAGGTTAGGAAAACGTTATATATTTGTGCTTGTCTTTATAAAATATTCTTGATTTTCAATTTTATTGTTTTACTTAAAATGTAAACTATAATGCTTTAAAATACGTTAGTGTATCTCAACAACATCCTCAAATTACAGTATATTTATTTTGAGGAAAGTAATATTATATTAAAATATCCTATCTACAGCAACCTATGGTGCAGATCTTCAAATTCTTAATTTTTCTATCCATTGTTCCAGCAACCAGCTTGAAATATCTGGTTTGCACAAGCAACGGGAAGAAACTCTTCCTCATGTGTTATATATTTGCTTCATGTTTATCATTAAAGTTATGCAAAACAAGTAAAAATAAATAAATCTCAGTTATTAATATCAATGCGTCTTCTGATTTTGACAGCAAATAGAGATACTGAGTCTTCATCTGTAAAAATAAGGCTAAAAGAGAAAGAGAACTTCAATTTATGGTTAGACTGGACAGGTACAGTATCTAAATTTTTAAGTATTTTGGGCATAATTAATTCTCTGAATGGAATTGATTCAATGAAAACTCTTCTATCATAAATAATGATCTTATAGAAGCCTAGTAATCCAAAAGTTCATTAAAAAAACAAAAACAAATTTAGAAAGATATTTGAAATAACAGTGTCTGAAATCACAGCACTAAGTTGCTTTCCAATTAATGCTGTGTTAAATTCAAATCTTCCATGCTCTGTGAGATTGACTGAAATTTCCCGAGAGACTGATTCTTTCTACGTGGTCATAACCATTTGCACAGCTGCTAAAGGTTTTTGGCAGCTACCCACAATTGTGGAACCACATCTGGAGTAGATCTAAGTGGCCATAAATTTCAGCACCTTCAGAACAAAACAGTGAAGCCTACATCTCTCACCTAGTGTTAACAAAGCCAAAAAATAAGCCAATCAATTCCTGCTGCCAGGAGAAATGGAAAGAGAAAAACAGAGAACTTTTTGTTTTCTCTTCAGCAGATATGGGAGATGCTTAAATAATCTGATAAAGGGGAAGAATATAAACTTAGATAGCTAAAGCCAAATCTGGGAAATATGAGCCAAAACCAAAGAAGTTAATTCCATTTCAGGGATTCAGAAAATAAAACTTCACTTGATTTAATTCTTAAGGGCAAAATTTGAAATTAGAGTCTTCTTTTACAGTTTCTTTATTCACAGTAGACTGCATGTTTTCTTAAGTAGACCACTGTCTCAAAAAGAATTACTAGATGATTATCACATTTTTAATGACACAATAAATAAATGCAGTAAACAATAGTATGGTTTGCTGTGCCACTTGGTATTGAATAACTCAAAATTTGGGAGGTAATTAAAATTTAAACTTCTAAAGGGAATTTGAATCCCATATCTATGAAATATATCATTTTTTATATTTCATGAGATTTTTTTGATTAGGTTGACATTATACTATTGTTTGAAATGGACCTCATAAGGTGAAATTGAAATGTTGAGAATGAGAGGAAATGTATAATTTATAAACCCTACTTAATAAAGAATATGTTAAGTACAGCTCTATGTGGAAAAGTCCTCTAAGGTTATTTATAGTTTGATTTATTATATTAGACTTCTTCTTAATAATAGAGTTATCTTACCATTGTAATTGAGCCTATCTGTCAAGATTACAGGGGTCATTTTACATATCTGAAGGAAGATGGCAAGGCACACCTACAAATCTGCAGCAAATACCAAAGTTAGGAAGACTTATTGCACCATAGTAGTATCTTAAATTTTCCAAATCATTTAAGTCTAGAGATATATTTTATGTTTGTTCAACTCAGAATTGTCAGTCATACAGTAATGACCAGCAACCTCTATGGCTTGGGTTTTTTAATATGGATTTCAAAACCAAGCTGTTGAGTCAGCCATGAAAAGATGACAGAAGGAATCCACTGCTCATAGACAGCAATACATAGAAAACAGGTGTCTGAAGAACAATGTCTCTTCCTAAATGACCTCTGTGTTATTCAGACTGAAGCGAAGAATGAGGTCATATGACCTGCCGATCTATAGAAGAAATGTTTTCAGCCATGCTCTGAGGTAGGTTCCCTTAGCTCCCATCAAAGTTACTGTAGATAACAGGCTTCATCTTCTATTTCTTTGTCAAAAGTTTGTTTCCCCGCACAGTAGTACTATCTCCTCCCCATCTCAGCTTCTGCAGGAAACATTCTAGAGTTGGAAGTTGAGATGCAAAGAACATAAAAATCAACTTGTCAAAGTATTTAGTCACTAACTCTCTTTTAATCCATAGAAATCAGATTTTAATTTCTTCATATGTTTATGTAAGTAATTCTTCGAAAATTACATCTAAAGTTTCTGGCAGATCAGACTTCATGTTGGCATGTAAGCATTAGATTCAGTCATGATGAAATACTTTCTCACTAGAAAAATGAAATATTAGTCTCAAAAAAATTAAGGAGAGGTGCAGTAGAGAGAAAAGACATGTAAAATTATTGTGAAAGAAAGAGATAAACAGGACATAGGTACTTCTCACTTCGCTGTCTGTTCTGGAATGATATAATAACCTATAAAAGAATTATAATGAAAAGAAAATAATGACAAAAAAACCTAAGTAATAAGACATGAAAAGTAGTCCTCAACTTTGCCAGATTTTTGGAGAGCACAGAAGAAGACTTGAAGTTCCTATGAAACCCACTGTTTACCTCTTCCAGATCTTTTACTTTGAAGTAAATATCAGGTAATGTCATTTCAGGAGATAGAACAATGTTGCAAGGACAACAGGAAAATTGACAACTGAATATTATTTTTGATTGATTCATTGACTGCATAAGAAAAGAGGGTTTGCTGTTGGTTTTGGGATTTGGCATTGTTTGATGCTGGGTTTTTGTCATTATTTATTTCTGAAATTAATGATTATCCACATGGAAACCTGGGTGTAGTCTTCATTGGTTTGTCAATTGCAAAGAAAAATTCAATTTATACATGAATTTATTAATCAGAATTATTTTTCTTCTTCATTGCTTTCAGTTAGTTAAGTATTTGTGATATTAATGCAATAGAATCTCAAGCCAGAACTCTCTTTCCTACATTGTTTCAATATGTTCAGCAAGAGGATCATAAAACAAGAGTGTTTCAATTATGTGTAGTAAAGTGGTGCAAGTCATTTAGCAAAGCACAGCAGGAACTGCAATTAACAGAAATAACTAGGATATTTTGCTTACATATATTTTTGTAGCACAAGAGTGATGCCATAAAGCTGTGGAAATCACAAAACTATCTTCAAAGGGGGCTGTGGAAACCAGAATCACAAAGTTGTAAATTCTCTGCCCTCCTGCACTATTGTTCTCATCTCTAAATTTACCTCTACTTATCTTACTGATAGCATAAGTGCCCCTTAGATATTTTTTTTGTTGGGTTGCTTTTTTTTTTTCCCCTAGTAATCCACAGCCAAGAATAATCCAGCAGTTAACAAGTAAGATTACAGCTTTGCAATGTATGGAGACATTCAGCTTTACAAAAAGGAAGATAGTTTAACGTCTGTTACTTTTAAGGGCATATGAAGCAGATAAATAGAAGAAAACCTCAACAGCATTAACCAAAATATTGTAGTGGGCTAGGGTCTATGATGTAATCAAGAGCAACTATCTCTAGTGATTCTGCCTCCACAGGACAGTTTCTTTATGTATGATTCACCATCTTTACTATCTCTGTTCTTGTGTTTTTATTTCGTTTCATCACTCCATACAAAAACCAAATTATTTACTGATTTGAGTGTAGTGAGCTGCAAAACAACTTCTGTGCTATTTTCATGAAAGAAGTGTACTCCTTAGCTTGACATAAAAAATCATGAATCCTTACCTTCTGTAACCCTTCATAAATCTGCCTTTTTATTTTACCAGATTTATTAGTGAATGTATGTGGGGCATTTAGGGTTAGTCTGTATTTAAAATTTTCCCCGGAATGTTAATCATACACCATCTTCATTACCTTCCTTCTTATTTGTTTTGGTCTTTTTGTCTTCTCTTTGACTAGACCTCAGCACTGACTCTGGAATTAAAGCCAGGAATATATATTTATACAGAAGACTTCAGGATATATGAAAGATACTACATCCTTCTGGACTAGGACTTAGGAATCCAAAATTAGTTAAAGACTTATTTTTAACAACTTTTCTTTAAGAAACTTTTCCTTATGGATCAATAACTTTTAGCTTTTCTAAGATCATAATCTTTAATTCCTGTAATGTTGGGTTGTCTAGATACACTGGCATTATCTTATTAATATCTTCAATGTGGTATACATGGATACTCAAATAGACAGATATATAAATAATCATTCCATTATGGTCCTGCCTGTACCTTACCCACCTCAACAAAAGTCAGAATTCAAACTCCAGGCCAGTACTTGTAATTAAAGCTCTTGGGTACTAATTGCAGTGTTAGTACTGTTGATTCAGAAAATTTTAGTTTTGTAATAAAGTCCTGTTTTGCTAGTCCCAAAACTCTTAACCAACAATGTTATTCTGAGAAATTGTGGTTTGTCTACTTAACCTCTTCTTCAGCTTTAATTGAATGAAATGTCAAATTTTGTGTAATACTTCTGTAAGCAGTCAAAGCATTACTATTTTTCCATGCTACTACTGAAATAATTTCAGAGAAAGGTTTGCAAGCATTTTTCTAAAAAAAGAGTTTCACGTAGAGATGTGATCTGATGAATCAATAGTAAAAGTAATTTAAAATTTGTGAGAAAAACAATTTGTATTATTAGTGACATTTTGGTTTATATTTTTACTCCAGGTTATGAGGTCACTCATTCTTTCTCTCTTTGCAACTTGCTGACTTCCATTAACAACTACTACTACTTAATACTGAATACATGATTTAAATGAACTATTTGGGAAGTGAGTTATGACTTTTCAGGTCTTATCTAAATCTTATTGAAATTGAAAAGCCATGGAAAAGACTTATGTGAAAAAGATTTGTTGCAGTAAGTGTCACATTTTTCATTTTTCTTCTTGAGGCTGTCACAATTTAATTTTATTAGAAAGGATTTTTTAGATTTTTCTCTAAGATGCATTCTAATCCTTATAACACTTTTAAATTGTTGGCAGAGAATTTAAATTGTATGTTACTATAAATAACTGTCTAGAGGTAGAATGAAAAAAATATCATTTTTTACTTAATTCTGTAGACATGCATTGTATTTTCAATGTATACCTATTTAGATTACTCTTTTGAAATAGCACACAATGTTCATTTACTGTGCTTCATGTATACATTACTGCACAAATTGTTCATAGTTCCATGTAGTTGCATTAAAATAAATGAATAGTTGATACCTGATTAAAAATTTAAACATTTTGGTCAGATTTGGCTGAATGTATTCATTCTTTGGCAGTGAAGTGGTTAGCTGTGTTTGTATTTACTGTAGGTGTAATTAAGCTTCAAAGTTAACACTTTAAAATTAACACCTCATTAAAATCAGTGTATATTTACACCTCTCCACTAATATTGCAGTATTTTGATCTGCTAATTGAATGAATTATATACATTAAGGAGTTTATTTTAGAATGAAAATGACATTTTGAAAATGACATCTTGAAGTCAATGAGGAAATTATTGAGAGCCATCCTTGGTCAGTTTTTATTCATATTCATGGCAATGTGACTTATGTTATTTACAGTAAGATACATTCATTCAATAAATATTAAAGACTTTGGGTTTGGTGGGTTCTTTTGTTTGTTTAGGGGGGTTATGTTTTGTTTATGTTTATGTTATGTTTGCAGTGAAGAGGAATACAGTTTTAAAATGCCAGGGGAAAAAGAAAAGGTCTTAAAAAAAGTTCCTTTGTGACTTTGACAAGTCTTAGATCCTAAATACCATATTTTTCTTTAGACTTTTAACTTAGAGTGTTTGATCAGCAATTTTTTTGATAAATATGAATAATAATAATCATCTTTTAACAAAATGAATATGCTACTTCATAAGGTTTTTGAAGACTATCACAGCAGCTTCTAAACGAACATATTTCTCTCATGTAACTCAAAAAGTAATTGTGTTGTCACAGAGCAGTGAAGCACTATTATTTTATAGATTATTTATTAATTTTTTACCTACAAATCCTTTAAGAAAGGTTTAATTCCTGAGATTATAAAATGATCGTAACTTTGAGATCCAGAATTACTGTGACAATGTTGTTTATAAAGGTTGCATGCTAAAATCCTGGAAGAAAAGAAATATGAAAGAAAACATTAATTGCCAGAAATGTAGTTTATCATAGTACTGTGAAATAAAAATGAAGTTAAAGCAGAGAGGTTTAAAACCCCTCAAGAATGGTAACTTAATGTGTGATAAATTCCATTATATAATAGTTGATCAACATTGTGTCAACAAGAAACACATAAAGGAACCACAGAAAAAAGGAGATTCCAAGAGCTTAATAACACTACTGGAAAAACGCCAGAGATGGATTTATAAAACATCTATCTACCGGCTGGACAAATTATTCTAAGAGCCTTAGGTAGCAATGTATGCATTTGATCATATTTAACTATGTGATTTTCTTGTGGGTAAATGTTTTCACGAGCTCTATTCTAATGTTTTACAAGTAAAGTAAATGTATAAGTGCAGTATAATTTATTTTCTAATGAAGGATCAAGTAGTTTATCTCTATTGTACATGTTATTACAGTGACTGTAACATGCTGTGGGTGAGCAGCATGATGAGCAGTCACATCTTGCTAACACATCTGAGATGACAAACAGATGGAGACTGTGGAGATATTCCATCTTAGGATATGCAGGAAAAAAAATTTCACAAACACAATTAGCATAAATTATTATTTGAAAGTTCTGGGTTTTTTTCTTTCTGGTGTTTGTTTTTGAGTTTTGTGTTTTGTTTTGGGTTTTTTTTAATAGTCTTCTGCCTCTTAATAGCCATGACCTTGGCAGCCTGAGTAAAGATCATCTAGAATTATGATGGGTCGATGAAGCTCTAAAGGTTAGAACTTTAGTTTGGAGAAGTACCAAGAAGTTTGGATGCTAATCTCATATTTATCCAAACTAATCCTAGGAAGTCTCTCTTCTTTCTCTTCCACATCTTTCCTCCTCTTCCCCCCAAGACTTACTATGGTTTTTTTTTCAGGTTTTATGCTAGCACTGACACTGTCCTTTCACACTCATCTTGGAAATTTCACATCTGGTATAGCTTTATACTTCCTGTTATTTTAAAATTATATACAGTGGGATCTCCCTGAGTCAACAATTTCACACAAGTGCTTTAATAATTGTCCCAAGACTGGTGAGAGAAATGGTGAAAAGTAAAACAGAATTGAATTTGATACAAAATTTCTGTACAGTTTAGGGTCAAAAAAGGGACGATGAGACTGAGACCTCTAATCTGATACCTTGCGTAAAGTAAGCAACAGACTTTTAGCTCCTGATTGCTGCATTGAACCCAATAGTTTGAGTCTGACTAAAGTATACTTTCCAGCAATGTGTCCTCTCTTCACCTAAATACACCATGAGGTGAAGGTACTTCCCTCATCCTCACCAATCATTCTTTGTTTTTTTCTCATTTGAGTTTATCCCTCTTCAGCCTCTAAAATATTCATCCCTAGCCTTTTTTTACTAGATTACAGATTCTTTTGGAGCCTAGTCTTTCTCCCTATGAAGGCAGTTAGAAATACCCCTGACCTTTTTTCTTTTGTTTTGTTTGTGATCTATGCACAGTTATTTAAGTCTCTCATGCTAGAATTTTCTTCTCCAGACTTTGAATCATTTTTACCTAAACAACTCCAAAGTTTTTAGAAATCTTTTGAAAATTCAGACTGGAAAAACAAAAATAAAACTGCCTTCCTAATCTTACTTAATGTTCTCCTTTAACATATCAAAAGATCAGACTGTTTCTCTTTACCATGGCATTTACCTGGAGGCTTATATTGAAATACTTGTCTATACTTTACACTTGTCAGTGGTGAGTTTATGATACTCCAGAAATGGTACTCAAACTTGGTGAAGTCCTAAGACACATTTCTCCTTCTCCTACTGACAGTAAGCTCCGAAACATGAATGTAAATAGAAGGCAAACTTAAATAAAAGCAAACATAAATAAAAGGGTCAGAAGCCAGTCAATTCTTAAAAGGAAGTGAGAGTCAGGTTGAAAGAGAGAAGTAAGATTTTCTTCTGTTATGGTCTCATACAGAAATGTATATGCCCATTTTTAACAGGACATACACTATGCACCAAACTGGAATGACCAACTTTAACTTTTTTAATGTCTCAGCTACTTGTAGCTCCTTACTCCTACAAAATCATAGCTGTGACTTTAGCTGTATTAAAACGTACATGATTTGAATCAGTTCGGTCATCAAGTAATACAGATCATTTCTCATGACTGCCTGTCTTCATTATTTACCAGTGTGCCAATCTTTGTGTCATTCCATAAATTTTATCAGCTCTGATTTTATCTTTGCTTTTTAGAGAATTGATAAATATTGAAGGGTGTCAAGCCTAATACAAACCCCTGCTGCAATTCTTTGAAGCAGCCTCAGTTCATTAGGAATCCCCACTTGACTGCTCCTTACCAAAATGTCAGCCTATTCTAAACCTACTTAATTTCAATTTTGTTTGGTGAAATTAAATTGTATTGGAAGTAAGTAGTAAGAGATGTATTCAGATAATTTCCAGATACAGTCAGTGTTCAGGAAAGTGAGGGGCAAATTGTGCGACTGAAAATCTGTTTTGGTTTGAGACAGCACTCAGAGGCTTGTCCTGAACCAGTGTCACTCACGTGTCATGGAGACACAACATCAAATACAGTACATAACTTCAGCCTGCATAGAGTAGAAGAAAGCACTGTTTCAGCTCCCACAGTTCTTCTTCTGCTCTTCAGAAGTAAGTATAACATTTAGGTGAATTAAATGTTCTCAGAGCATCTCCTTTAAAAAATTCCTACTAAATGCAAATTTTTTTTTCAGCTGAATTGTCTAAAAAAAAATCACCTAATAAAAGGGAGAAACTCAAAATTCTAGGACTGATTATTTCTGTAATTACCTGCCCATGGATTTCAGGTAAAGATGATATATTGGGTAACAAATATCACTACATTATGTATAATCTTATTCCTGAAAATTCGTAGTGGAAGGTGGTGCTGGTAGTGAAATTGTAAAAAGAAGGACATGACAAATAGTGTGTTTCAAAATTTCTGATTTTTTTAATGCTGCTGAGATTTCATATTCTTGTTATTATCTTAGCTTTTATTTTACAGGATTACTGTATTGACCCAAAATAATAATAATAAATGTTCATCTAAGTCCTATCAAAATGATATTGCCAGAAAAAGACCCCCAAACTGGTACTCTATGCTACAAGGTTTTAAGGAAAGTGCAGAATAATTTCTTCAGCTGGGGATATGGTAGCCACAAAGTGATTTGGACTTTGTCCAGAGCATTATAGCTAATAGCTCTTCTCTTGTGAAAAGCGTCATGGGATTTTTAATGACAAGCCAGTCACGAAGGGCTGAATTTTACATGTCTTCCAAAGATAGCTTTATAAAACTGGTAAAAGGTTTTATTTACTCTTACTGAAAAAATTTGTAGATACATGGTTCACTGCCACCTCTAAACTATAAATAGTATTTTTAGAAAATAAACAACAAGTTATCTTTCCATTTTTCTCTTTGTCTATAAATTCATAAAATTTAGATATTTTTTAATATATATATGTATTAGTAACAACTTAGTATAATAATAGACCTGTATACCTGTCTATGATAAATTAAGCATAGAGAAATTCTTCTAAAAATGGTTTTGTGATTATTTCATAATGTGTAAAAATATATTAATTGTAATGCTACTTACATAAGTAAAATGAAAATTAAATCCATATACTTCAGCTTATGAGCTCATGTGATGGATGAATAATTTTGATTTGGATATGGAGCTGTAGATAACAAGTTATCCTTGTGACTATAGAACAGCTCTTGTGGCCTGCACTAGGGAGTAAAGCTATTCCTTATCCCTGAAATACTCTAAGCAATATCAGTTTTCTCAGTTGTTGCAAAAGGCATCCATAGTTACCCCTTTATGTTTCATTTCTATTTCCTTATCTTTGTAGATTGTCCATAGACTTCCTTCAGGCTAAGAATATGGTAGGAAGTAAAGTGTTAATCCCATTGCCCTTTTTTTAGCTTCTCTGTTTTGCAGAATCCTTTGGTTTAGAGACAAGTTTTGGTCTTATGCTTGTTCCCTGCCACTTGAAGCCACTACCTTCTGTTCTTTTCTGTGTAGTTTCTATTCCTCCCTCTCCTGGTTTGTTCCACTTCCCTAGGTGAGGAGCAAAAGTGGAAAAACAGAGGTTTCCACTCAGTTGTAAGACAGGATGCACTCTGTGCACTAAGCAGAGTGATTTTCAACCACAGCTACACAGGGCCATCTTTAGAGCTTCAGGTGCCCCAAGCAAGACTAGGTAATCGTGCCCTGGGATGAGGTCAAAGTTGGTTTAACAGAGGGTTTCAGATCCAAAAATGAAAGCTTTTGTATCTCAGTTCAGAGGAAAGACAACCATTAGAAGTGCATCTCAGTGTCACATTGTTAGGCAGAGATGTTATTAACGTCACTGATGTTCATGTGTAGTAAGCCAGAGGCACAAAAATGCTTCTGTGTGGTTAAAATGTACACACCTGGGCAATGCCAGTGGACATTTTGCATTTAAAGGGACAGAAGTGACTTTCTGTGGTAGACAAATGAGCTCAAAGAATACTTGCCCCTATCAGTGCCCCTTCGACTTTGGTATCCCATGTGGACACTTGTTTAGAGTTCCCCTAAGGCTGACCCTGCAGCTAGAGTGTGTACAGAACAAGATTGCCTACTGTATGAGAAGGAGGAGCAGAGGGTTCAGGCCCCTAATCAGCAATGACATTTCTGTTTCCTGACACTGCAGAACAAGGAACAAGGGGTCATTCCACGTAGGAAACTCAAATGCAAACCTGCCAATTAAAGGAAACTTGTAGTTAGAAGGAATGTCACAAGCAAAGAGACAGAAACACACAGGAAGAACAAAGGCATTTTTAACGATAAGTGAAGAAAACAATCAAGAACCAATGCTCCAGGGAATTAAAAAAAATAATCCCAAAACATAAAAACAAAAAACAAACTACCACCAAACATAAAGCATCTATGCATACCCTGGCAAAGTAATTTTAAGATATACCAAATACTCTAGAAGAAAGCAAGAAAATGGAGCTGTTGGGTATTAGGCTGAACATACCAGAGATCAGAGATTATATAAACGAGAATATGTAATATTCTATTATAGATGGTGGAGAGTAAAGGACAATTTGCTGAGAATTCACTCTCTCATGTTAAGTCTGTAAGACTGTATAAAAGCTGTGAATTCTTTACCCCAAGACCGTAAAATAAATTGATATTGTGAAAAATTTCAGAAAAACATATAAACATATTCAAATGCACACCTGGGGAAAGGGATAAAGCTCTCTCTCTTTTTTTTTCTTTTTTTTTTTTTTAATTTAAACTGATAATCTTTTAATCTCTTCTTCTTGTTCCTTCCTGAACTATTTAAAAATAGTGGTAAAGGTTGTTTCCTTTTATGAATGCAATCAAAATTAGAAGAAACATTTGATCAATTCACTTATCCAAATTATTCTTAATGTGTGATAATGGAACAAAACTATGTAAACCACAACTTGCAATAGAAAGAAGTAGAAACTGACTGGCTGCAAAAATAATTGCAAAATTAAATTTGTACCTCAATATTCCCACTTGTAATTATATTGAAATTTTAATAATGTCATTTCCAAATTAAAAAATACCCTTATTTTCTTAAAAGACATTTTTGTTCTTGTTTCTCTTAATAAATAATGAAAAACATGTTTTAAAATTGAAAATCATTAGCTTTATAGTGGCTTAATGCCAAAAAAGCACCTAGCATATGTGAAATACATACTTGAAGAACTTGATGGAATTGTCTGAAAATAGAAAATGTGAATTTATAAGAATTTGAAATACAAGTTTAATAGCTTTCAGTCTTTCATTTTGCAGTCCTATTCTGTGTCTTGCATTCAGAGATGTTCTAAAGTCCTCTTGATTTTAAAGTCATCCACTAGCAGTCCCACAAAAACAGCAGTAATGTTACACTTGAGGGGTTTTTTTTCACAGTGGAATGCCACCATGAATAAAGCTTGATACCAGTGCCAGCAGAAGATCCAACACTAGAGTGGGGATCTATGCCTGTATTATAATACATCTCTCAAAGACTAAACAGAAGAAAAATAGGAACTTTAATTAAGAATTGTTGTTACCAATTACATTCATTTATTTCTTGCAGCTGTGTATAATGCCAGTGGCCCCTGGGGAATTTGTCAAGCTGTATAAAGAGATACTGAAGGAATGAAAACAGTTACAGCTGAGTCACTGAATCCCTTTCCTTTTTAGGAGACCTAGTTATGGGAAGAAAACAGAGATGACTCCACATATGTTAAGAAGATGTAGTCAGAGCTTTAAAGCTATATTGAGTGTATAAGTTTTGGGCTCTTTGCTTGATCCCAATTAAGTGTATAATTCAAGTGTTTTACTTAGTAACAACTACCTATATCTCTAGACAATAATGTCACTTTCCTGCTAGTATACATGGCTGGTACTCATTTTTGTTGTTAGAAAAGGTGAAGATGTCTCACCTAAGCTGAGCCCTACAATAAAAAATCAAGAAGATGTTTTTCCTATCATTCATATCTCTTCTGAGATGTTACAATGCTATGTTTATTCCTGTGCAAGGAAAAGGCATTTTGGCAGATCAGCTGGAAGAATTCCTAATTATTCTTCTCCTGACAACGGACTTTCAGAGAAATTGTTGACTCTTCTTTCTACTTGAAGTATGTGTGTATAATGCCATTACAAATGCTAAAGTTTTGATTCTATTACATTTTCTTAAGACTTCTATGCATTGCTATGAAGATAATGAAGCTGGAGAGATTGTACCAAAAAAGAGTGTGATGGGCTTTGTAAACCAACAACAACTTTGTCCCAGGCAAAACATTTGTGGGTCAGAGAATTGTATGCAATTTATTGTCAATAAAAACAAACTGACTTGGATATTGGGGAAAACAAGAATACAAACGATAGGTCAAACTCATACATGAGTATTAACTCTAGAGTATAACTCTAGAATTAATTGTATTTCTATTCTCCAAGGGTTACACAGAGTTGACAAAAACTCCTCCAGTGAGGAGGTGAGGCAACTAGAAGAGGTGGAAGCAGGGGCAGTCCCTGAGGTTGTCCCTGCCCCAGCGTGGGTGGCCTGCAACTGCATACCTCGGATGTGTATGCATGCCCCCCTCATCCCCACCCCTACATACCTCTGCTGAGGGGCCCTTGAGCTCCTTCAAGTGCCCAGAGTCCTAGCACACATCAGGGCACTTATGCCTGTGCCAAAGTTGTTTGGAATCAACCGTGGCTGGCACAGAGCAGCCCACGGCCTCCCCCCATGCTTGTCACTCCCACAGCCTCCAGCCTAGAACTTGTGACTCGGCAGCCGTTGCGTACAAGCCCACCATAAGAAGTGTCAACACCCATTCTGGTGTATGGTGGTAAAGTGCCACTTTTTCCAGTAACATTCTATTAATTTTCCACAATGTATTACACAGAATCAATCTGAAGTTCATGCTTTAACAAGAACATTCCAAACATAAATTCTCATTATTTTTATGGTAGATTTTAAAAAATATAAATAATGGACCCTGCTCCATCTTCTCTCATGAGAAGCTCAGTTCACATCTACAGAGCCATGTTAAGATTATTATGGTTCATAATGAAACTGAAGAGTATTTTGTCTTATCTCTAAAAGATTCTTATCTTCTAAAACCTTCTTTGACTTAGATAACTTTCTGGGTTTCATCTTATATTTATAAACAATCCAAAAGAAATAAAAGCTAAGAATTACATGTATCAAGCAGATTTTTTTACACATGCATTTATTATTTATACACATATTTAGAGAACTGAGAGTAGACTAGGAATCATATAAGATGATATAGGGTACTTGTGTAAAAGTTTGCATTTAGGATTAAAAAATCTACTGTGCATCCTTAATATTAATCCATTTAAATGTATATTAAATGTTTTTCCCATATTTCAGATAAATGTCAGTTGAATCATATTTTTTCTGGAAGCAGTTACATTTTTTATATGTAATCAGTGCATCACATACAGGTGGACTACATTCAAATGGTTGAACACTTCCAGATATTTCTGTTATGAATGCTCTTCCAGTGTTTGGCTACTTGATAAGTCTATTACTTACCCCATAGATAGCTGCGTGATGAGATTTTCTATGTCAGATGTCACTCAAGCTTGTGAAAGTGTTCTGGGAAAACATCACTAAATGTCTACTGTGGTGACCAGCTGCTGTGGGTCATCACTGCTGGAGATGGGAGGTTGGGCTGAGTGGATCTCAGGTTCAACCTCTTATGAAAACTCAGGATTAATGCTCCTTTGCACTGTCTTGCTTAAACAGACTGAGATGCTGAAAAGAGAGAATCAAAGATGTCAGGTCTTGAAGTGGTTATTGTGCACTCACTGTTTTCTCTATCCTTCTTTCTGCTCTTGAGATGGACGTATCACTTCCACCCACCTACAAAACTACAAACTCCCCCTATATTTCTGAAGTATGAACCTGGGAATCTAAATGAGTGAACAGCAAAAAGGTCAAGCTTCTTAGGCTTTAGGTTGAAAGGAAAAAATTGCAATCCCTGATCAAGGTTTGTTTGCTGCTCAGCATTTGGAGAAAGCAAACTAAATGATGCTTAAGAATCAAAAAGGAATAGGCCCAGAAATTCTTCACCTAATGAAATAAAAAGGTGAATAAGAATTCCATTATAAGAAATTAAAAAATATTTCTTTTACAAATAATAAAAGTGTCATGGATTTTTTTTATTCTGATACAATTTTCTAATTCTGTTTAAATTACTTTTGCATTTAGTAAGTAAATTTTGTTGATTTAGTTCCAGGATTAATACATAAATAGTATGTTATTTATTCTTATAATTTTAAGTCTCTGGTGAAAAATGGGCAGAAAAATAAAACAAAAATTAAGGTCTAAACTAAAACTCAGTGAAACCAGAGAAACTACTGAAGATTTACATTGCTTTAAAAATGGAAGAAGATATTCCTTTCTTTTTATGCAAATATTTTAAATTATTTCAAGTTCATCAGTTAAACTATGTGGACTAAATTAAATTATTAGGCTGCATCATATCACTTACAGAAAAGAATTTTCCATGGATAGCTGGTTCCATAAAAGTGAAAACATATTTCTAAAGTCAGTAAATGAAAACTTTTATTATATCTCAACATTTGTTAAGACTTTTAGTAACAACTATTTTAATTCAGTACCTCAATAATAAAAAGATCCTGGCCTCTCCTGCTTGCTTCCAGAATGGCCTAGAGGTTTTCCATTCCATTTCCCTTCTGGTCTGTTTTCTTGCAGCTACTCTTTTTTTATTATATCTGCTCTGATATAACTGCTTCTGGAAATTATCCAGTCTGTTCAGATTCATCTTATATCTTATGGAAGCAATGAGATTGATCTACTTTGTCTTAGAAAGACATCTAAGTAATTCTTTTTCTTCTATGTCAAGTATGTGAGTATATATGGATTTATAGTGGCAGTACTTTTGGTCACCTCTTGAAGAACTCTTTTTCCAATCAACCATGAAGTGTAGTGACTAGCTTAAATGACAAGTTAACTTTCATAAACTTTGCCCAAGTTATGTTTAGTAAATGAATGAGAACCAGTCAAAAGATGATACTTAAAATATGTTTTCATATATATAACAGAAATAGAAAAAAACAAAACAACCCCCCCCAACAATTCGAACCAAACAGAATGCCAAATAAAAAACCCTCTGCCTGATAGTGATCGAATTTTTGCATAGAATCTTCCATTTCTTTCATTTATTCTTTCATATGTTTTCTTTCTTGGAGTTTTTACTTTTAATATTTTTAAGAAATGTGAAACAGGTATACAGCTCACTTTTTCAAATTTAAACTCTTATTTTTCATATCCCATTACATTTATTGAGATTGGAAACCTGCATTTGAGTCTAGGAGCTATGAAACTGGCTCAGCATATTGCATGCAACTCAAATAACTGGAAATCAAGTGGTGAGAGCAGGAGACACATTAATTATTCATAGAACTAAATGCATTGAAGAGCCCACATTACAGCTCACAAAGGAGTATCTCTGAGTCCAGTGAGGGGAGGAGGAACTGCCTTCAAATCCAGTTAAAGTGCACCTGACACACAAGAGGATGGTTCTCAAAGTGACCGTGAGAATTTTCAATAAAAGCTAGGGGTTTTAAAGAAGTTCCTGGTTCCCAAATCCCAGTGAAAGTCAGTGAGATATGGGAATTTAATTCCCATCTTCAAATCATAGCTCTGACTTGCGGAAACCGAACTCACCCCGTAGGCCTCGTTATGAGAAAGTGTTTATTCTGCGCAGGGAGCAGGGTCACAGATTCCTTCCTAATCCCCGCTCCCCGATCCCATGCCTGTCCCGGCCTTATATCCCCCTCCCGAGTGGCAGCCGTCACACAGCTCGGGTTGGCCCCTCCTGCTCCGAGCCCACCCTCTGCTCCGCCCCGTCCCTTCGAGGGCTGGGCTGTGGTTGCCTTAGTCCCGTCGCACACAGGCACACCCTCCTCTTCTAGGAGACCTTGAGATGTTGCTCCAGCCTGTTGTGATGTCTGGTTTTCGCCGTCTCTGTCCCCCTTATCTGATGTTCGTGTCTGGTGTTTACAGAACCTGCTCTATCCCAGCCCTGTGTCCCAGCAGGGCCCTGACTTCCCTTTCTAACCCCAACTCAGCTCAAACAAGTGGAAAGATCTGACCTACATTATATTTTGAATTTCTGCCTATCTACCCTTGTTAAGAATTTTATAACACCATTCTATCTACATATGTTCTGACTGACATCTTGTCAAACTACAGGGAAATCCAAGTCTTTAGGGAAAAGTATTAGTATATTTACTGGGAATGGACACAAAAAAATGGGTCTTCCAATGCAACATGAACAATTTTCATCATTTTATCAGTGAAACTCAGGATAATCTTACATTTGTGGATGGCAATTTTCATTTGACTTTTCCTTCTATGTTTTGTAAATATTCATCTATATTTCCTATTTTTCTTCACCATTTTCACTTGATTAAAAGATTCCAAATGGTGCAAAGTAGATTAAAGACTGCTGACATGCACCCTTCAGAAACACTTAGAAGCTAGAGGTCTGTGGAGCACATGTTTAAATGAAAACAAATATGAATAGGTTACTTTGGAACAGTAATGCATAAATAATCACTACCGATATTTAAGTTTTTGTTGCTGGGAGTGTTCTAGATGGGAGTTATTTCATAATTTCTGCTAATTTTACTATTAAATGTCTTGTTGCAGAAAATAGTACTGGTTTGCCTGAAATTTCTGCTTTCCTGAAAGTGTCTAAAAATGAATACTGTATTCTTAGCATCACACTGTGCCCCAAGGTGCATTATTAGCTATTGCTTGTAGGGATGTTGTTGCTGCTTGGATAAGCAAAGCCTTTTCAGTATGCATTAATACAAATATATAATAGAATTACAAAGTTAGTTGATACTTCATATGGATTCACTGAACATTGCCAACCTTTGGAGATTATAAACAGTCTGTGCTGTTGTATTTCTTTGTGTTTTCTTTTTCTGAATTAGCCAGAACCTCTCATAATTTTTTATCACAGAAAAATAATAGGAAAAATAGTGGTATTTTCCTCTTTTATTTTTTCTCTTTTTCCCCCCCCCCCCCCCCTTTTTTTTTTCTTTTTTCCCTCCCCTCTTTTTGGCAGAAGAAAGTTTGATAGTGTAGTACTTGCCAAAAAATCTGCGGTTTGATTCATTTATTTATTCTTTCTGCAGATGAAGGTGAAGACTTGCTACTCCTGGGAAAAACTGTATAGTTTAAATGAAATCAGAATTGAAATGTTTTATTAATTTATTAACAACATATAATTAAATAGACATCAGCAAACTATGTATTCAAGGTCAATACTGGTACAATAATAAATAAACCATGTCACTAGATACTTAGAAAAAGTTAATAAAAACCTGGAAATTTTGGAACACCCTTCTATAGCTAATCACTAATTAGACCCTCTGATTTTTGCATGAACACATGCTTCCAAGCACACACACAGAGATATGTTCATCCTTCACTGTTGGTTTTGCAGGGTGCAGACCCCTCTCATCTGAACGTTAGGGACCCCTGCCAGCAAAAACCTGCTGCTGCAAGAGTCCCATCCTGTGCCTGAGCCCTGTGCTGTCCCCTCAGTACCCGAGAGGTAACAGCACCGAGGGAGTGACACCCATTCACTCAGGAAAGGGTCCCCAGGGTGCACCTATAGTAGTTGTAGTGGAGGGCATGGGACCACTTCTGGCAGGCTTTGTGCTGCTGTCACCTCCACTACCTCTCTCCGCTGTCACAAGTTTCCATGCTTACTTTATACTTCATTTCATGTTGAGTTCTTTGCTTCCAAAGTCTTTCAGTGCTGTAGAAATAGACCTGGGGGTCCTGATCAATGGCAATTTGAATATGAATCAACAGTGACCTGGTAGCCAGGAGAGCCAGTCATGTCGGGGGGGGGGGCATCAGATGCTACATGAGGAAAGGAACTTGGTGTATTCATAAACTGTGAAATCATGGAATGCAGGGTTTGAAGTTTGGTTTAGGGTTTTTTCCACGCTTCTCACTTCTCTCGACAATGTATCAATTTCTTATCTACATGTATCTAAGATATATGGACCTAAATCTGGATAACTTGGTAACTCTTAAAAAAAATAAGAATTATTATTTCATTAATTAAATTATTTAATTAATTTAATTTAATTAATTATTATTAGAACTAATAAAACTTATCCTCTTTTTTAAAAATACTGACATTTACTTTCACAATATGTACTTGTACTTTGATAAGAGCTTGCCTTTTCTGTTTGTCTAGCTTTAGTTAAGTGTCGCTTGTGAAAAAATCAGTGTCAGCTCTCCATTACTGAGACTTTATTTCCCTTTTATTAAGTTAATATTTTTCTCCTTTCCTTTTTTTTCCCTCCGCAATTTTATTTTCCCTAAAAGAGAGTACATGAGGCATCAGACCTATTGCTATATTAATAATCATGTAAGAGTTTTCCTTTGGACTACATATAAGGAAGTATTTAATATGACTTTTTCTCCTGCCTTGCAAAAGATATTGAAAACAAAAGCAGACTCAAAATGCTTACAAGTTTAATATGTCTAATCCAGAGTGGCGACAAAGAAATTTAAAACTTACATTAGCTCAATAAAATTATTCATTTTTAAGCCAGGGGAAAGGAGATTAAAAATCAAAGAAGAGAAAACTTTTCTGACCAAATGTCAATGAGCATACATACTGTGGACCTAGTGGAAAAGAACCTACAATCCTGTTCTATGATTGCCCTTACGAGAAAAAGGTCATGCAAATTCTGGTGCTGGAAAAATGAGGGAGATAAATTCTAAAATAAGGAAATGATGATAAATATATTCTTTTGCATTTGCATTAAACATTCCAGTTGATTGGTATTAGCATTAGGTTAAAATATTTATGACACTTGTTCTGGATAAATCACATCAATATAATTTATTATTTAAGAAGAAGTGAGAATAATCTGCTTCAGTGAAGATAATATGGTTATTCATGCTGTCTTGACGAATACCAGTTTTAAACAAGTGGAAAAAATGTTAAGTCTTTGTACATTCTTGATTTAGAAAGCTGTAACAATATTATGATTTAAAATACCTTTCAGTTTAGAAGAGGATACTAAAAAAAGAAAGAGAAGGATCAAAATGTGTGAAAAGAAGGAAGATGAACATGCCCTAAAGATATCACTGATCTACCCCTATATCGTCACTGGGTCAGTCAGATTACCCATCAGTAGATTTTATTATCTTTACTTTTTTGTAGAATATTATGGATTGTTCTAGGCAAATGTGCTTTAGAAACACAATATTAATGATGATAGGGCACTTGTTTTTACCTCTGTGTAATATAGATGCTATTCTATTAGTGGAATATAAATACTACAGTGTTAACTCAAATAAAAGAAAAATCTTCCAAGAATTTGGAGACAGAAAATGCCTAAAATAAAGATATGCAAGAATTTTGTACTGATTTTTTTTTGATATTGGAAACGGTTTTATAACATTGCAGTTATTATTTGCTTAGCTTATCTGTACAAATATAGAAAGAAGATGCAAACCCTAGCTTACAAATGGAAGTTTATCCAAATGAAGGTAGCATATTTCAGACATATAACACTGTCTACTGCCAGGCAAATTTTCACATTTCCTTTTAAATATTACTCTACCCCTTGGTAAATATCAAAGAAAGGGTTCGTGAATGAAATTTTCTCTAAAATCTGGTCTGAATAATCAGGAGGCATGAATGCTGGTTGTAGCATGCAGGCAGTAAAAAGAGAGATGAAGGAATTAATCAGACTTAAAAACCCATTTCAGATAAATATTTTTGCTAAAAAAGAATACAGGAAACATTGGAATTTGAAAATTTAGAACAGATTATATAATATAAAATCAGAGGTTAACTCAGAAGATGACTGTGGAACAGGTAACACTTTTGTAGTACAGACAGAAAAGAAAACCATCAAGACTGCCTAAAAAAAGTGACAAAACTTAGCATCAGTAGACAGTTTAGTGAAAAGCAGGCCTCAAACTTTGCATAAGAGGAGCATTTTGCAGTTGCTGGTCTTAAAGTCATTAGGAAAGGGATCAAAAAGCTTTGGGAAAAAATTAAGGATATTTCAATAATAACAATTGAGAAATTGTTGTATATTTTAGAAGCTGAAGAGGAACATACGCACTGGGAGCTATGCAAGGACCGTAGAATAGTTAAGAACAGCCGGAATATCTGGGAATCATGGACAAAGAATCCAGAAATGAATAGTTTAGCAATGACACTAGGGAGAAAAAAGAGCACAGCACAAAGACTTACAACAGATCTGCCAAAATTAAAAATAAACTGCTATTTTTTTTGGTTAAATGGTAAGAACTTGACATGAAAATTTTCATAAACATGAAATTTTGGAGAATAGATAAAATAAAGAGCAGTGCAGAAGAATAATAGAATTTTTTTTTAAACTTTAGCTGCAAAAAATGTACATAGTCTGGAGACAGTAAATCAATAAACAAGATACCAAACAGAGAAATAAAGAAAAGAATGCAAACCTAAACAGTAATTAAAAGTAAATATGAAAATCAAAAAGGATCTAGTTGGAAAATAGGAATACCCTAAAAACACTGAAGAAAACTTCAGTTTTCTGTGGAGAAAGAGTAGGGCAATTTTTGAGAGGCTAACTTTAAGAATCTTTGGTACAGATAATCACAAGAGTGTATTTATGAGGAGAGATTAGGGAAAAAAGTGAGAAAGAATTGTATAATTTTTGCTAAAAGTTGTCTTATATCCATTGTGGGGAATCTGACAAGACTGTAATAGGAAGTGAGTGTGTACAGAGAAGACCAAATTCCTGTGGAGGAATGCAAATTGTCTTTTGGCACAGAAGCAGAGTGAAAATGAGATTAAAAAAAGAAGTGGAAGAAATAGAAAGATCAGAGTTTGGGGCTAGGGGGCTGCATTATGACTAACTCAGTCAGCTGTCATTGGAATTGTTTCCAGGAGAGCTCTATGTAGAAGGGGTGGCTGTTAAGTAAAAGGCTATTTAAATGTTAGTCCAGTATTTCCTATAAATGTTTACAAATCTTTTGATTCTGATAGATGTTTTTCAAAGCCTTTTCCAACTTCATAGTTTTTAAAGCTTGCTGACGTGTTCAGTAGTTTTTTGTCCACTTGATTTTTCTATAGTCTTTATATGACAGTTTCCATACATTTCCCATTGCATGAACATTGCAACTGGGTCTATGAAGATTTGTACTGACCTCATTGTGTCATCAGCTTGACATTATAATTTCATCTCCAGAGAAACATTGAAACACTTTTCATCATGATTTGATATTGTAAATGTGGTGACCATAGATAGTAATAAAAATTCCTTGCAATTGCATTTTGAGATCATAATGTAATCTCCATAGTCTTCACTTGACATTATGATGAGATTGTGGCAATGCTAACTTTGTATGAATGAAGCTGAGGCCATAGAATGAAAAATTTAAAATACAGTTTTGTGCAGAGTGAACAAATGATTATAGATACATATATATTTTATCACAATTAAATTTTTGTTAAAAATTAGAAAGCTATCCATCTAAGGTATGGTGATCTGGAACAGCCTTTTAAATGTGAAGATGAGAAAACTGATCACTTTTCAGATACAGTTTTTAAACTCATGCAAGTGAAAATATGGCATATTTAGTGCCATAGCAGAGACTTGGAATCTGTGATTGGAAAGCTCTTTCCAGATCCATTGTCTTCTGAGGCATGTAATTCTGCCTTAGTCCTTGAATAGCATGGGACTAGGAGCAAAACATGTGTTTATAAAAGAAGTTTTCTATCTAGAAGACAATGATTTTTTTTTGTATATCTCTTACAACCCGGATTTCATATTTATCATCTTTGGTTTAAAAGAAGGACACCTCTTGAAATTAAAACTCTGGTGCAGGTCTGTTTGATACTCCAAAACTCTAGTTTTAGAGTTTTTAAGTGTGGTGACAGACTGATTTAAACAGCGACTTTCATGCTCCTAAATTAGTCATTACTCTACTATGAACTGGAATGACATTTTTTAAAAGTCAAAACATTGCTGATTTTTTTGGTGGAATCTGAATTGATGACCTGCTGGTAAAATGCATTTATCTTATTATTAGATCTTTGAGATACTATATCACTTGTAACCTTTACTTAAAGCATTTTATTGCAGATATCCTTCTGATTTTTGCAACACAGACAACAAATATTTTTTAAAAAGTGAAAGATACTATCCCTAGATTATAACTGTGATATTAGACTGATTGAGACCTGAGTTTTTATTTTCTTTCTTTTAATGACCGAACTAGGCCTTTTCTCTGAAGTTTGGCTGATGAACCATAATAAAGTATAGATATAATACCCTGTCTTTCACATCATTTTTTTAAAATTTTTTTACTTGTCTTTTTTCCTGAAGAAAATGTATTTAATCCCTCTTCTTTTCTCTTAGGAGTAAATAGATAATATATTTTAAGTGTAGAATTATTTAAAGCTGTAGTTGGATTCACAAAACTTATGCTTAGAAGCGTGTAGTTTGAAAACTTAGTTGTAGCTCTGGTCCTAAACTGCCTGTGCACTTTATCTCTGTAAGATATTTAAAACTTAATAGTGTAATGACAGGCTTAGGACCTTTCAAAAATGTAATTGTATAGTGGAATCACAGAATGTTAAGGAGTTGGAATGGACCTTAAAGATCATCTAGTCTCAGTCCTCCCTGACATGGGCGGGTTGCTCAAGGCCTTACCCAATCTCTGAACGCTACCGGAATTGGGGCATCCACAACCTCCTTGAGCAACCTGTTCCAGTATCTCACCACTCTTGCCATAAAAACATTTCTTCCTAATATCTAACCTCCTTTAAATTTGTACCCATTACTCCTTGTCCTGTGACTACAGTTCCTGATGAAATGTATAAACATATATTTTTTTAAAAGTACTAAATGTTTTGTAATATTTTAGGATGTAGCTTTACCATTGAGTAATATTGCTACAGAAAAATAACAAAAAGATAGAAAAATTAAAATAACAATTGACACTTTTTGAGTGTTTATATTCCATTTTCAAATGAGGTAAACTTCATTGTGCACAGATTCTGCATGTGTAGAGAGCTAAATAAAAACCAAATCTTTTCCTAAGCAACATTTTTTTAATAATTGTCTTTTTCTGAAAAGATTAGTGTGTTTTTATGTTAAACTGGTGTTATACTGGTGTTCACAGGAGAACTTTGAAAAAAGCATAAAGATTGTGTGAGTAGACACTTATGTGGAGAGCAACTATGAATTTCCTGGGAAATGTTTCTAATTATTTTGATGAAATTCAGAAAACTAGCTAAAACATCTTTTCATTTGCACTTAGTTTTTTGAATAAGGAACAGTGTAACACAGGATAACACGAGTGCAAGTATACTACAAGAACTTAGTTTTGCACTAAGGAAAGTTAAAATTTCTTCAAAATTAGACCAATTTCACTTATATTTGAAAGTAAATTTACATAAATGGTAAATAAAAAGTTAGAATTTTGATGAAAAACTGCTGTGATATGAAATATGGAAAGAAAGAGCTGATACATTACAACAGAATTTTATATTATTTTAACCTTGAATGTATCATCAGGATTTTTTTTTGATTATTTTTAATACTGAAGTACAGTGAGGATACCATTTAATTTTTTATTTTTGAGTTGTTTTTTAATAATTTTGAAGATGTTTGTAAATATGAACTGTTGACCAAAACTGTGTTGCTAGCATTGAGTTGAATGCTTAAAAAAAAAAAAAAATTCTGTTTAATTCTAATACAATTACATACAAAATTTAAAGCATATTCTTAAAGACGAGTAAAGAATTTGGATTTTCAATACAGAGAGAGAACTTGTTTCCTGAAGAGGAAATGAAATTTTTCAGAACAGGTTTAGACCTTAAGATATTACCTGAATATGCCTCATTTCTTCAGGTAAAGTGTACAGTCTATCCAGACCACTTATAGCAACTAGACTAATGAGTTCTCTCAAAAGTGATCTATTCTTTTCCCTAATTCCTTTACTGGGGCACAGCTCTTTCACTAGTAGTGTGACCTGTAGTCTGTCATAAGGAAAGCACTTGTAAATGGCCATTAATTTCAATGGACACAGATTCTTTCTGCAGTCAGTTGGGAAAAGGGATTGAAATCTGTTGGACTGAAAATTTCTGCCTCAGGAATTCCCATTTCACTGATACTGGGTTGAATTCTTCTCATTATTACTTCACAATTGAGATGTGAGCCCAGAAGAGTTGTCGCCAAGATAAATATTTACTTTTAACAAAAGTGCTAGTGTCTACAAATCCTATCTGCCACTTCCATCTAGACCAGTTCGCACAGATAATGGGGTATGTGGTTAGACTCAAACCAAGCAGAAGGGGAAAATTTTACAGGGAAGTAGTATATCAGTCCTGGGGTATTACTTCTCACATTATACAGTATGCTGACCTTCCTTCAACAGTCCACATAGATTCCCACCAATACAAGTTAAAATTATCACCTTTTTAGTTTGGAAGAATCTTATAGAGTATGTACAAAATTATGTATGAAGTTGCTTTTACATGATTTCCACATAAGATGTTGATAGTTGATAAGAGGCACCATGATCATAGAGTCCAGGCAATAATACAGGTGCTTTTATAAGTATTTAACACTGATATGCTAAGGGAAATTATTTTTTTAAATAGACTTTTTTCTGTTTGTTATTTCAAATTCTAGAAATCTCTTAATAGAGACAGTGAATCAGTTTACAAGTGTGATGAAGAAAATATTTTGCCTGTCAAAATTCGTATACAGTAAATGTACTCAGATTTGCAGATGTCAAATTTCTGATTTTAGAGATAATTCTTTAATTAATAAAATAATTTAAGACTTACTTCAGTGCTCATATTGCTTTAATTCAGTACACAAGTAGGGCAATTGGTGTGAATCCCAACATCTGGCAATCAGAGTGCTTTAATGAGTTACTTTTTAAAGAAATGTCTGTCTGCCGGAGGGGTCTATAATGCAATTAGGCACATTAACACTTTCTCAGTCATTTGGGGGTATTTTTCGTGAGAAAATATGATCAGTGCAAGCTGCAAATTGTTTGCACTTTGAGAAGATGAAAAGTAAGAATGGGTTCACATTTCAGCTTTATAAAGATGATTTTGTTAGAATGATGTTATGTAATATATTTGTTGCAATTTTTCAATATTTGTTTGCATGCTGTAAGAATTAAATCTCAAGAAGTAGTGTTCGGAGTTAAAGGCCTCATTGGTCAAATTTTGTTTCTGGCTAAAAATTGGAGATAAAGGACGTTAATGAAAGTCAACAATCCAAATTTAAAGAATTCCATATTTGAAACCAAATCTCCTGAATATCCTGTAATAGGAACAAAAAGTAATCTCTTGTTTCACTGGCAATAGTGCTGGTGCTAATGCTGAAAATTTTGCACTCATCCCGTGGCTTTTGAGAACAGTATTCCTCTGAGAAAATGAACTTTAGTGGTTAGGAACAAAATGATTGCAATAATAAGTTTAAAGATGTACATTTATACATTACTATATGCATTTTATGCTTATTGCAATTTTAGATATATGTGTGCACGTGATACAAATATGGTCAAAGCTATGATGATGTAAATAAAGACAGAAGAAGACAAAATATCAAATTAATCTAAATATGACACTGAATATTTGCATAATGTGACAACATATAAAAATCTACTTGCAATAATTCCATTAAGAGGTAAAAATATTGTCTTCAGAAATTACATAATTTAAACATGTTACAGAGGAGTTTATCACAGCATTTAAAATAAACTCAATTGTGTGGATAAAGTGGAAATTTGAATCAGTATTTTTTTTTTTTTTTTTTTTTGCAGTTGGATTTTTGAAGTGTTAGGATGGATTCTAATTGGAACACTGAACTTCATGTGTTTTTTTTGCCAACAGCCTATGTATATAATTTCTGCTGATTTAAGAATTTGGTGTCAGGGCAGTAAGTACGCAATTAGCTCTACTTTAAGTGATAGCAACATGCTGTAAATAAGAATCTTAATTGTGTTTGCAAGATTAAAATTCAGTTTCATTGTTTTTTTCCCTGACTTCTTTGGTGGCTTTGTGGTATATTCGCATTGCTACCTCTAAATGAATGTCAACTTGTTTTACCTCGACTGCAGCCAATCGATACTTCATTAGGCTGAATTGTCTTGTGCCCATGCAACCTTGAAGCTGTGGCTTAATTACCACCCATATTATGCAGTGGCTCAGAGTGCTGTGCTCAGCTGTGTCAGTTTTGAACAAAAGCCATGCTGTTGCCTATATTTAGGAAAAACGGACTTTTGAACTAAAGAACTGTAATATTTCCTAAGTTAACAATTTAAGATGATAAACTTTTTTGTAATGTATATGTCAGTTTTCAGTAAGTTTACATTTGAATGGGTTTCTGCATATTGCAAAACTTTAAGACATGTACTTTTGCTTTTCATGTTCAACCCATCTTTGATTTAAGATAATTTTAAATTAATGGCAAAGTAACATTCATTTGAAAGAGAAGACAGGAGAAAGTGCAGTCAAATGGCAATCATGACAAATGACATCTCTTGTCTGAGAGTCATTTTTCCTCACTAGACTGATTTGTCATCCCCACTTTTGACATTTTTCATCCCGCTATGAAATCACATTGACAGAATAAGATATTTCTACACTTAACAGTGGGACATAGAAGATGGTTCTCTGCCTCCATTTATTTTTTGTATTACATTTAAGGGTTTGTAAAATTTGTAAGCAACTAAATTCTGATGACAAATTTGATTTGCTTTATAAAATATAAAGTTCACACTGCCCTGTAATCACAAAGCAAATGTTGCTGCTTCATTTGTGTCAGGTCATTATACAACCTAGATGAAAACAAATCTCCATGAAGAAAATTTTCCACTTCGGAGTATTGTCTTGTTACAAGTGAGGATTATCAAATCCAACAACAATGAGGACAAACTACCTAACTTTAATGTATTGTACCCATTACCCATTGGATATGTCAAAGATCTGTGGCTAGTATTTGCAATTTCTTACTTCTCTACTAAAAACATAAGGCTTTTCCAATGCTGAATACCTTATGTCCATGCAAATAGGAATAATTAGCTTTTCCCTTCATGTAATACAACTTAGTACAGAGGTCATCAGCATTTTCTCTTAAGTTATAAGAAAAGAGTACACAATATAGAGCCAAAGGGCAATTCTCAACGATCACATAGAGCAATGAAATATGTAGTGATTCGTACACATTGCACAGACTGTGATTCTTTTTTGTTTGTTTGTTTTATTTGTTTGTTGGGTTTCTTTTGTCAAGTGCCTCATGATTATTCTTGTGTATAAAAAAAGCATTCATATCTGTGTATGTGTCTACCTAATATCTTACTGATGTTGAGGCATGCAGGCTACAGAATAAGAAGACCGTTGTCTCACTTAAACCATGTTCGAGTGCTCAGAAGATGACATTCCCCTTTAAAACTATTTTACAAAAATCTAGTGAAGGAAAAATAAAAACCACTTTCTGAGAAAATCTCTTTAAATTTGTCTGATTGTTGTATTTTATGAACTAGATCTACGGATAGATATCACTGTTAGTGCCACGTCTTTCAGTGTTCATATCAGAAAATCAACGACTAGTAACCTCTAACACTGTTTCTAATTACCAGCATGTTGAGAATTTTCACACACTTTATGACATATAAATATTACTCATCATACATTCCTTCTGTGTACAGTCTACTATATATCAGTGGCAGATCAGGCCTATAAAACATGCCAGAATTTATTCCAAACATGTCAGCCTGCAACTTCATGCTGATATTAATGTACATTCTGTTGCATATTCTCATTTGCAGTCTTTTCTATTAGAGCAAAGTATGAACAAACAACTTTCAGATAATTAATTAGCAAAGTTTGTGTTATGCATCAGATGTTTTTAATTATTATTTTCCTGTTTAAATAAAAAGAGGTTGCCACCATTGTGATTTATGTTTCTTGCAGACTTCGTCTGCCTCTGTTCCTATTCTTTACCCATATTTATCTCCTAATAGATTTCAGGCAAGGTTCAAATCATCATTTTGTGAGAGTGAAGATAACATCTCTGCAGAATTGGTGCCTTTCTGCCTATTAAGTAAAAAGAAACAAAAAACCCCAAGCCATGCATGTGAAGTTTCTATTGCTAAATTTTTTCATCTTAAAGTTGGAATGTATTTAACTGCTTTATGTTCAAATGAGTTCTTATTCAAGTTTAAAGTTCTACATGTGAATGTGGGCATAATCACAAAACAGGACTTGTCTAGGCTTGATTCAAGCTTGTAACTCACTAGCAGAATCAGGGTGAAAAACGTAAGTGGGAAAACTCCTGGGTTGAGGTAAGGACACTTTGCTACGTAAAAAAAAAAAAAGCCCCACACACAAGAAAAGTCAAACAAGGAATTCATTCACCTCTTCACATGGGCAGGCAGGTGTTCAGCCATCTCCCTTCCTTCTTATTCCCCCAGCTTTATACACTGATCATTACACCATAAGGTATGGAATACCACTCTGGTCAACTGTGGTCAACTGTCCTGGCTGCGTTCCCTCCCAGCTCCTTGTGCACCTCAAGCCTGCACACTGATGGAGTGGGATGAGAAGCAGAACAGGCCTTGATGCTGTGTAAGCACTGGTTAATCGAGAGTGAAAACATCCCTCAATAATCAACACTGTTTCTAGCACAATTCCAAAACACAGTCTCATACTAGCCACTATGAAGAAAAAGAATTCTATCCCAGCCAAAACCAGCACAAGCATTGAATAAAGGTCCCATTCACCATTCTAGTCTAAATAAAAAAAAAAAAAAAAAAGCAAATATTGGAAATTTCCCTTTGTGCCTAGTGCTTAGTGCTTCATAAAGTTGTTCCTTCATTTAAATTCATCTGTCACTTTTTCTGTTCTAATGAGTGTATGTGGATAGAAAGACATTGTAATGAGCATGGTTTATAAAATCAAATCTAAAGCAGGTGTATTTGCATTTTTAAAATGAATTACATCTGTTCATAAGAGTCTTTTGAACAACTTTCTTAATATCAAAATGTTTATTATTTACGTGCAAGATTTCAGGAAATGAGTTTCCTACATAACCACACTGCTATATAACATTATAGAGCCTCAAGCAATCATGAAGCCAACATATAGTGAGTTCACTTTTCAGTCACGCTTTGAGATGATCTCTTTGCTCTCATACAGCTTCCTCTGGTGATCGACCAACTTAAAATGGTAAAACTTTTCCCTAATACATTGTGCATATATTGATAGCAATATGAATATTTGGTGTTCATTAGAATACCAAAAGGAAAGAAAATTCATACTCTAATATGAAACAATATATACAACTCAGCCTTATTCCAAATTCAGTCTGGTAGGAACTATTCCATTTTTTTTTTGTTTTGTTTTTAAATGATTCAGTAATTGGAGGCAATAAAATACCTGGTTTTGTTTAGAAGAGCATTAAAACACATGGGACAATATAAGACTGAAGACAAATAAAGGGAGTGTTTAGGGACATGTTTTACCAATACTAAAGTTACTGCAGGATTTTTTTTTTTTCAATTTCTGCTGCATGATGTCTTCAAAATCAATTCCTGAAAAGGAATGTTATATTTATCAATATTTACCTGGAAAAATGAACATTTTACAGGGATAAAATAATGAAAGACTCTGGATATATGCAGTTTCCTTGATGGAGGACAGAGATTACTAGTGGGCTTTGATGACTACAGCATGAGCAGTAAATATTAAATTGTCAGTTGATTTTATATTATTTGTGTGTGTATATGGATGGTAACAGTTAACTAGAGCAGAAATTGCTAAACTGAACTGGAGGCAATTGATCATTAATATTGGATGATATGGGGTAAAATTCAGTTACTGCTCTTGTTTGCTTAGTGGGCAAATGAAGGCAGCTAAAAATTATATAAATTCTAAAAAATTGCCTGTGACTTCCATTGTTTTCTCTCATTTCTTTCCTTGCAAACAAGAGCAAACAGAAGAGTTATGACCCATTTTCATCTTCATCATCATAGATGAGAGTGAATTCCATGAACTACAGTTCAACAGGAATGCACATCACTCGTGTCTCAGACATGGCCTCATGTGATCCTTGGAATGTAAAAGTAGGGCAGCAGGGAGTAGGTAAGAGATTCCTTACGTATACAATTATGATGAGAGAGATATAAATACATTTTCTCAGGAAAATATCTGAGCTTTAAAGTTATTAGGGTGGGTGAACGAGACTTAAAATATTTTTAGAATGGGAGAAAATGTTTTTGATGGAATAAATAATGTATTACATTTACTTATTTCTGAAAAAAAAATAGTAGGGAAAGAATGCCATATATATACTTTATATATATATGACGTTGACACACTCAAAAGTGTGTTTAATCTAGAGAAAATGCATAAGGAGTAATAAATATCTATGAGATGAAGTAAAACATCTTAGAACTAAAATCATGTGAATTTACTTAAAAATATTGCTGTGGAAAAACTGAAGTTGTTATTTAAAGTAATCTAGGTTGTTAATCTCAAATATCATTATCTGGGTGAAAAAAGATCATCACACACATTTAGATCAGACTAGACAATTTTAATGGTTCTTTCTGACTTTAAGCTACATGAATATATTAATCCAACTCTCCACATTAATTTCTTTAAAAATTCACAAAAGACCTCAGTGTTGGCAATCATAAACTAAACTCACACTCAAGCTCTTTGAAATATCTTCCTAAATGTCTCCCTTTAAATTCTTCCCACTAAAAGACAAAGCAGTCTTAAGTTGATTTCCAAATATAAATCTAATATAAATTTTCAATCTTTTTATTATATAATCTGCTGTAAACTACAGAAATAATCAGGAGTAAACAGTAGAGGTAATACAATAGAGTTACTTAATAGTGTTGTATGGTAATATTGTAATTGCAATATGTCTATTATAATAGGGTTAGGATAGTTTTTATGACTGTAAAAGAATAATCTTCAAAAACTTGTTAAAATATTGGAATAATTTCGTTCACTTAGGAAAACTTGATAAAATCTTCAATCAGAATATATACCATTTATAATACATCTTCATTTAAAACGTCAAGATGTAATTTCTGAGTGGAAGAATGTAAATTTTTACTTTTGGAACAAAAATGTGCTTAAATCTCATAAAACTCAATTTAAAATATTTAAATAGAATAGTTTTCACTGATAGTTTAAATGATAAGGGTTTGATATTTTTCCTATATTAATTATAGCTCAAAGAGGAGGTTTATTCATTAATATTAAAACTTAGTTTAATATAAAGTTTGCTGACATTTTGCAGAGATATTTATTTGTTTGGTTTTTTAAAGTAGCAATGAAATTACTAGAAATTATTATTATATTTAATAATTTATAACATTTCAGTTAGAGAGAGGCATACAAGGCTAGATATAATAAAAACTCTCATTGCTTCATACAGTTTAAGGCCAGAAGGTTCAATAGATCATCTAATCTGACCTCTGTATATCACCTGAGATAAATCCCCAGTGAATCCCAGCTCAATCACATACAAACTGTGCACAAACCTACTTTCAATTTTTGAAGGGCTTAACTGAGTAATTTTCATTTAATTACACAATTATTTCCAATTAACTAAATAATGGTTTTTGTTCATTTCTAGAGCTTTTAGATCTGTGGTAGCTGGAAGTGAATTCACTGTGAAGGTGATTCTTGCTGGGTGCAGTCCTACATTTTAAGGATATAAGGACACAGTGGATTCTCATTGTAAGCATTATCCAAACCAGTTTTGATTGCATACAATGCTTTATTTTTCTTGATTTCTAGAGATAGTGAAATCACAGTTCCTATTCTCATGATACATTAGGGCCGAAAAGGTATGTGCTTCTGCACATTTGGAGTCTACACGTGAACTGTAGAGCCTTCTTCCTTTTTTTTTTGTGTGTGTGTGTGTGTGTGTGGTTTTGTTTGTTTGTTTGTTTTTAATGCATTGAGTCTATAGTTGTAGTTAGTAGAATGTTAGTATCTTCATCATATTTGACCCACTTAAAATAAAATTTTCCTGAAAAATTTGGTTGTTGACATCCTAGCCTTCAGATCATGTTAAACTCTTAAAAAGTCACGAAACAGAAATATTTTTGAAATGGAGCAATGGATATGTTTAGATGAGGACTAAGGTAGCGTTTGAAATTAAAAAAGATACTAAGTCAAAATAAATTTAAGGAAAACTGTCAGAATAATTTTATATGTTGCAAACCCTTTTTTGCTGTAATTGAACAAAACTGCTTTCCTCCTGTTTTTTTTTTTCCCTGGGTTTGTAATAGATGATAATCTGTTTGCTACTTGTACTGTTTCTGGTGTAAATAATAATAATCACTGCTATAGACTGATACCTTCTCCACACATACTACTAAGATTATAGTGGAGAAGTATAATAGTATGAACAAGGCCTTAATCAGAAAAATCCCATTTTTAGCTTTTGAAAGGTTTTTCTTTTTAAGGATATGGTCTTTCAATAGTTGTAGTGTGAACACCTATGTGTTATAGAACTTGTTGGGGCTGATTATGTGGTCTTTATGATCTGTCATTTTCATCTTTCCTGACTTCCTTGGCTAATTTAATTTATTTAGTATATATAATAAGCTCAGAAAAAAGTTTTATAGAAATGCAAATAGACTTATCTTTCAACGTCTTTCTTTTAAAGCTGCATGTGAACTCTTGCATTTAATTTGTATGAAACTAAGGCTATACAGAGTAGAGTGCACAGACTGTCTCCCTTTATAGTGTATTTATGGTCAACTTTTTTTTCCTTGTTTTTCAACTAGACTTGAGTGACTAAATCTGGAGGACCATATTCTAAATCTGGAGAGTAAGAAAGTTGGTAAGCAGTGTTCAACACATTAATTAGAATAATCATGTGTGAGGAAAGAATATGTAAATATAGTGGTGACTCACAAAATGAGCAGTAGATGTTTTAATATGGTGCTAGAGTCAAGAAAATAAGGAAACTATCATTTAGGCACTTACAACTAAATTCTTTTGTTTTAAGAAGCAGATTTTAGGTGACTTATTTATACAAGTCTGTTATGAGACACTTTGAATGACTTAGTACACTGAAAATCACAGGGAATACAACACCATATAAAATTTGATCTTCATGCAGTCAGTAGATTTTTCTGCAAAAAGAGATGGAAATGGATAAAAAGCTTAACATATCATGCAGTATCGTGTGAAATATTCTGAATTGGAGAATTGGACTAGAAGAAATGCCTCAGAGAAGTAAAGAAAAGCTGTAGAACATCACAAAGCTCATGCTGATTTTCATTCATTGATGGTAAGGATCAATTTGAATCTTAATTTGTTCAATTTGGATGTAAATATTTTGAAGTCTTCTGAAGTTTTATACAATGCTAATGGAGAGAGCCATCTCCAGGCGAGCAGAATAGGAGTCTATTTTTGTACTCTTTAGGTCACTTTCTGGACGAGTCTTTCTTTTCCATTGACTGTACAGAAAACTTAGATGCTGAATTAGGTGTAATGGAAAAACTGAAGTTTTTATTGCTGTATATTATAATTTCATCAAGGATGTAAATGATCAGTAATGGTCATATACATTCTCAAATGCGAGAACATGAATGATGGCTAAGACACATCATTGTTCAAAACATTTGTACAGTATTCACAAGTAAGAAGGCAGGAATTAGTTATTGAGGTGAGATGAACTTTGTTGCTTTATGAAGTTTAATCTTTTCATAGACAAAATAAAATTTAATATAAGGTTTAATATAAAATTTTAAGATTGCTTAAAATGATGAAATGCTACTGGTAACTGTGAACAACTCCCTTCAGTTAAACCCAAGATCTAAACAAATTTGCAAGCAGTAAATCACGGTATAAAGTATTTTCCTTTGATGACATTATTACTTTAGCGTCAGCTTGACAACTGTCCCTCAAATTAAAAACCTATGTAACAGTGTCAGCATCAAAAAAAACCCCAAAACACATACATAAAAATTAGTTTCTTGGTCTTGATTTTTAGTGCATACAGTATTTATTTTCCACATTTCTTCTGTCTGAGGTTCTTAAAGAGTTTGAAAGGTAGTAGACATGCTTTAGGGTCCAAGTCTACTTGCTCAGGTAAGTGAACCGAAATACTTCCTTTAAGTGTACTTAAACTTTCTTATGAGCAAGGCACCTTCTATCCATCAGCATCTGGTTTGGAATGAATTTATGTAAGGTTGAATGCACCCCAAGAGAAAAAAGAACTTGAGCCCTTACTATGACAAATTTAAAGCATTTGCTGAGCCTGTCTCTTTACATATTGGATGAAGTGGGCAAAATCCTGTACTTCTTTAAATAATGTTTATGCTAGTGTCACTATTGGTATTTTTTTCAGGTAGCTAGATGATGCACAGAAGTTTATGGATCTCTCAGTGTGTAATTTCCAATTCTCTTTCTGCCATGGGTGATGAGTTGATGCTCTTAACTCCAGAATCCCAGTCTTGCTCCCTGTGTGTGGCCCCAAAAGACCTGCCTTCCTGCCTTGGAAATGCTGCTACTAGTAGCCTTGAGCTCATTGACAAGTCTTTGCATAATATAGTGACAGAGACAGTGTCTTCCCTCTGTGGGTTGCATCTTAGAAAATACAACATTGTATTTCCTCATAAAAGTTACTTCCATTAGCTGAAGTGTTGAAGGTCTATAATCTGACCCTTATGGTTACAGTTTACTTGAGAATCAGGAAAACCTGAATAAATTGAGTACCCATGTAAAGTTTGTGCAATAGCTTGACTCTAAAAAATGTACTTATAGGCACATTTGCTGTGTACATAATAGTTCTAGTGCTGACTTTTAGCAGTCCTACTTGGTGATAACTGTCAGTTTAAGAATTTGGCATTGTATAATTTTGGGACTGAAGATGATAGAGCCATGTGTGAAAGACATTGCTTGTGTGTATGTATGCTTAAGTGGAGAACTGTGCTTCTGTAAGATTCGAAAGGTCAGAACTTAATAAACTTTTCTTCCTAGAAAAAAAGCTTTCTTCTTGAATGTGTAACATTGTTAGAGACCTGCATGTTTAGAGACATTGCTAATAAGCTTGTGAGACTTTTTGCTATATCCAATGGTGTCTTTAATAGTCATACCGGAGTCTGAATAAGCCAAAATCTTTTGAATATTATTTGCTGATCTATATGCTTTAGATCACCTCTGCCTTATGCAGCACCCCTTATGAAGGGCAAAACTAGGATTTCTGTATACTTCATGTACCTTTATGCTTCACTCTGACATATCCTTTTACTATTGGTCTAGCAGTGCCCTTGTTGTTTGTCACTAATAATACTTTACAATCTCCCTTCCATTTCTTGCTCACTACACACCAGTACTGTATTGTTACTGATACAAAAGTTCTTAGCCCCTCTGTATCATTTCTGCTTTTCCCACATGGTACCTTTTCATACCCACTGAGAGTCTGAGTGTGGCTGAGATGGAGTTCCTTTTCCCATAGCAGCCCTCACAGTGCTGTGCTCTGCATTGGTAACTACACAAGTGATGATAACACACCAGTGTTTTGGCTACTGCTGAGAAGATCTGACACAGCATCAGCAGTCTGTCAACATTCCCCCCCAGCCCCATTAAGGGTGTGGGGGTGGGCAAGGTCCTGGAAGTGGACACAAGTGGACTAGCTGACCCAAATTAGTCAAAGGGATATTGCACACCACATGATGTCAGCTCAGATATAAAAGCTAAGAGAAGGGAGGAAGAGGGAGTTCATTCACTATTTATGAGGTTTGCCTTCTGGAGCAACCATTACATGTGCTGAATCCCTGCTTCCCAGGAAGTGGCTGAACATCCCTTGGTAATGGGAAATAAAGAAAAAAGCTCTTTTTTTTTCCTTTGCTTGAATATGTGCAACCTTTCACTGTTATTTTAGTAAATTTCCTTATCTCAACCTCAGAGCCATTTTCCATCTCATTTTCTCTCCCCCATCTGCTGGGAAGGAGAATGATAGAGCGGCTTCATGGGCACCTGGTGTTCAGCCAAGTTCAAACCACAATGAAGCCAGCTATGCTAGCTACACAACCACACAAAGCATCCTACTCAAAGTGTTCCTTATATTTTTTTTTGTTCATAGTGACTCTGAGACAAGGTGCTTATTGTCCACTGTACTATCCTCAAGTCCTTGGAAGACTAATAGGACTTAACGAATTTTCAGATATGAAGCTTGCCTTTTATGTTCTCTAATAAGACACCTATCTTCCTCCTCACTGGAATCTGACTACTACATCTTCCCTGGCACTTGAGATGAGAAATCATTGCTGGGGTAATAACCACAGGCACCATACCGTGCTGCAGGCATCATTAGTTGGTCTAGATATTATACTTCTTAATTTTGTTGAAGTAATGACTAATTATTCTTAATTTTGTTGATGTAATGCCTAATTCAGAGGCATGTGGCATTAGCAAAGGATAATTCTCTTTCTGCCTTCAGAATATGATAATGGGTGCTCAGACCAGTTACATTGTCTAAATAAATGACAGCCACATTTTCAGGATTTTTTCTTTTCCAATTAGCTCAAAAAGAATCTTTTCCTTCAGAAGCAAGTTGCTTCTAGGGCATATGTACAGATATTGCCTGCAGATGTGGTGAGATCATGGACACTTCTACTTTTATATCTTGGATTTAGAACTAGCAATCTAATACTTGAAATGTCTTATAGTCTTCTACTGCTTTACCTATGATTTGTATACTTTGCAAATGCTGTGCCTTGCTGCAACCTCTGTAACCTTTACTGAGTCAAATGTGAGACCTCTTTATAAAAAAAAAAGAAAAAGAATAGGGAAAATAAAATGGTTTAAAACACAGTCTAGGAAGCTATTCCAGGACACCTTCACAACAATTAATGATGGGTTTGGATTCCAGGAAAGAAGACTAGGCAAAAAAAGATATATTGATATATCTCATCACCAAAGTGTTACTCACATATAAATTAAACCATTACGATCTTCACACCTGTGTGCATTGTTGCCCTACATACTTTTCTCTTGCTTGTTCTCATGTTGACCAAGACAATGGCCATCTGAACTATCACAGAAGCTTCAGAGGAGGACACTAGGAAAGTGGGAAAGAGGAGGAAAGCTAGTTCTAGTCTGTTTCTGCCATGTGATTAGGTCCCAGTGAATATGTCCTGATGTTTCACATTCAGCTGGTTTAAAGTAATCCCTCAAACAGATGTGGATATATGAGATGTCAATTATTTTGATGTGTATTTCTCAGAGCCAAAATACATCCTATGTTAGGTTAGTCTGGAGCGCAATAGAACCTAGTCTGGATCTCAGAATCTTGTTTCAGCAAGTACATTGATTCATAGACGGTAGGAGAGTTTGAGGAAATGCTGAAAAAATCCACCTAAGCTTGACCTGTCTCGAACTGCTGCTTTTAAGCACTTTGTGAAGCTGTTCACGTCTCATGTCCTTGATATGGGGCAGGAAGAAGAAACTGAAGTTAAGGAGAGGAGCCATGTATCAAACTCTCCATAGTCTAGGTGTTCAATAACGCTTCTGAGATACCTGCAAGAATATGAACTGAAGAGAGACTGTAAATAAATTGGAGGATACTCTCACATATGGTGAATATTTTCTTGGGGCAACACCTGTGACAGTAGAAATGTCCAGGGAGTGTATTTGAATATCACATTTAAGATTAAGAGTGTGTCAAAAACAGGTATATCCAAATGGAAGTGAGGAGAAGAGCAGTTGCAACTGCTGGAACCACAGATTTTGGAAAACTTCACTAAAATGTACAGGACTGCAGTGCATTTTTATTTTTTTATTTTCATAGTATGTATTAGTATAGCAGATCTTGAATTTGATAAAGTGATCAGGCACTGAGACAGTTTACAGTCCAAAGCATTAATTGATTTTTATTGGGTTGATTGGGGCATGAGTTCCAGTGCCAACAAACTGTGTCTACTGAGACAGAGAATAATTCATTAAGTTGTGCAAAATATCACACAAAAAATTGAGCAAAATATAGCCATTTAGGAATTCTGACAGCTACCATATCATTTTAATATAGTCCTGATACTATATTTGAAGTCTTGAGAGCCCTGTTGAATTCAGTTATCATTTTTGAAAGATGTTAACGTGAGGAATGTAAATCAGAGAAGGGAAATAATTATTTTCAGAGTTTATAATCTAGCTTTACTTGGATAGGTTTTCCTTGGGTAAATACCCTGACTAAATTACAAAGTCTAGTTTCAGAGAGAGAGCCATATTAGAGTTTAAAAATTCCTTGTGTGTTAAGATGAACTGTTAAGTCACAAAATATTGTCTGCTCCCTGAAATAATAAAACAAAAACATGGCATAATTATTTAATAACTTAGGCACTGATAGGGAAGTCATATTTCATGGAGGGTAGCTCCTATACTATGTATCACTGTTGAATGAAATTAAAAAACAAGGAATAATCATTGTTAAAAATGGATTGTCTTACAAAGAGTGGTTCTCTTGATCTAAAGAGAAATTTGGCTTCCAAAGGGATATGTGCATCCAAGACAAATGGAGATGGAACATAACCTTTTGCATAGTTAAATACCAGTAAAACATAAACAAGAAAACAAAAATGAAATTAAAATTAGAATTTTTCATAGGCTAACTAACCTAAACTGTTGATATCTATTGGTAATTTCGTAGCATAAAATGACAACAACAAAAATATTTTGCTCCAATGATGTATTGGGAAAGTTTCATACCAACAACAAAAATATTTTGCTCCAATGATGTATTGGGAAAGTTTCATACCACCAAATCAGACTGAAAAAAGATGAGAGAATGATTAAAGTAATATAGATATAACTGAAAAGTTTAAAGTCAGTGTCTCTATTAATTAAGCAGTCTGCTATCATACAAAAAGTCAGACATAAAACATGAAGATAGATCTTCCATGCTCTAAATAGATTTGATTTTGAACTTGAAAATATGAGGAGAAAAAAGAAAAATATGACAGACTGACTGTTTGCTAATTTATAATCAGCATATATAATTTCACTCAGAATATAAATATCAGAAAAGGTGATAATGAAGAATAGAATTAAGCAAAGTTTGAAATTGTTTGGCAACAGCTTGTACAAATCAAAAGATTCCTGAAATCGAGTGTGGGCTGATGCTTCTTCACTGTGTCCTACACATTTCCATGAGGCAGAAAAATGGAAATTTGACTGAAAAACCTTTGTAAACTTACGGAGTAGTTCTGCAAGGTCATTGAATAGACCTACATTGAACTGATGTGAGTAATCACTCAAGTTACCAAACCACTCGTATTGTATCATGGCCCTGTGGAGCCAAAAGAGACTAAAAGTCATGAGAACTAAACAGAGGTGAAGACCTGCAAAAGATTTGGAGTAAAACAACTGTACGGGTCTTGATTAAGATTTGTTGTAGTTTAGCTATGATGTTTCATGTCATTAGGGCTATATGACCATACAGAGTAAATTTAGGATTCATCCCTAAGAGATAGAAAGGTTCATAGTGGAGCTGCACAACGGATAGCACATATAGAATATTTCTAGAGAAGAGCAGTGCTGAAAAAAAGTCAGGAGTCTTCATAAAAGATGATACATCTATATATATGTATCGATTGGAGGTTGGACCAGATGACCTTTAAAGGTCCCTTCCAACTCAGACTATTCTATGATTTTATGATTTTATGATATTAGGGCATTTGATTGTTAACTTCACATACTGAAAAAAAATACTTTTTCTAGAGAGGCACAAAGTAGATTAAGCAAAGAATTTAAATGAAAACCAGCAATTCTCTAAGTAAGAAGTGGTGATGCAGGTCAGTATTTAAATGGCCTGGACAGTGATTTCAAATGGTATTTGTGAGAGGAGAAGGTTTTAGACCTTGCTGAAAGTCCTTGAGGATCAATTGAGTCTTCATATATAGTGTGTGGTCATGTGGTCACACAAACAGCCTAATTTACTCCTGCTACATTGAGTATTGTATTTTGCTAAGAACAAACACTGTCAATAAAAAGACAAAGACATCAAATTCAAAGTATTGTTTTAAAAAGTATGCAAATATAGGAGTCTGGTATTTTAATGCATCTAAGGAATGCTGGGGTTAATTAGACGAGTTCATTTAAAGCTACATTTCAGCTTTTTACTAACAGGATGTACAGAGCAGGTCTGGTATGTACTGGAAAATTTGGCTGTTAAAGAACTTAGATGATGTAAGCAATTCAAAAATTATTTGGTGAATGTGAAACACTGCAACAATTTCTTCATACTATTGAGGAAAAAAAAATCAGTTATTCTAGTGACAATATTTTTTTATTATTCTCATCATAAATGTGAAGCAGATAATTACAAAGGATACATAGTCTAAGAATTTACTTGTCCATCTTAAGCAGACCTCAGCATCTCAGTTAGTCCTCCTAGGATCACCCTGTAGTCAGTGGAGAGAAACAGCAATTTTAGGGGGTGATTTGCTCGCATAGTTTGTAAATTACTGTAGGGGTGAAATGGGTAACAACCACTAAATGTGTCTCTCCACTTATGGGAAATAACAGACACAGATGACTATATTCTCAGATTGTACTTTTGGATCCCAGTTCTTCAGTCTCTTATGCTTATATCTATACCATGACATTGTTTCAGCTACAGAATGTTTAATGACATTTTTTTCAGTATAAATACGTACCCCAAGAAGGCAGAATCAGATGCTTTCTGATAATGATGAGATTTTACTTCTAATTTTGTTTCATAAATTATCTGTCAATTTCCTAGTAAGAGTATCTAGTTGCAGATACAGAACAATTTGAACAATACTTTTTGAAGCCAAGAATAGAAGTTAGTAAAGTAGTATGTGAAGTGTACTCATACTGTAATTTATATAGAAACTGCCTGGGAGTGCTGAAGGGCCTTGGTTCAAAACACAAAACATAAAGTGATGAATTCAACACACAAAATAGAAAAGTTAAAATGCTTATATAGTAAGTTTCAGCTTTCTTGTATATAGAAGTTTTTATAGATTTTGTGAAACTTCATAAGCCTTGAAACAGAGGCTACCAGCAATATCAATTTTGGATGGTCTTGAGCAAAAGTAATTAATATAAATCAAGAATATAAGTATATATGTGGGGAGAGAGAGGCTCAGAAAATGCAGAAGAGTGAAATCAGTCTAGTAAAGAAATAAAATATTTTGTTTATTTAAATAAATGAAACCAGTGGAACCCTGGGGAAAGGATGTGAGAAAATACTAGAAGAACAAAGAAGTTCAATATAAACTTACTGAGATATCCCAAGCAGAACACTGAGTTTTGATTACCTGTAAATATAAAACTTGGATTGAATCTTGAGACAATAGTGTTGAGCTGAATATGAATATTGACAAACAGTATGAGATATGTTGAAAGGAGGAAAAGGAGCTTGAATCTAGCTGAAAAAGTACTAGGTATTGCAAGAATGTAGAGGTATTTGGGGACGGGGGAGTAATTTGCTGTACATAGTCACTCTATGGAATATATTGTGAGGTATAACATTGAAAACACAAACAAGAATTATTTAAGCTGCTAGTTCTTTGGGGCAAAGGTTGGCTCTTTTTTATCTGTTTGTGCAGTTCCTTGACAAACAGATGTTTATCTTTGTATACACATTATAGCAGAATTTATTTACAGAGCTATACACATATATGTTTTTAAAAATGTACACATATATAACTGTTGGGGGTTTTTTTAAGAAAAAAAAAAGAAAGAAGGTTGACCAATAAACTGGACAATTCAGATAGAATTCCAGACTTTACTACCTCCTTACTTACTCAAAACTCCTGAAGGATATAACATACTCCCTTTTTCATTCCAAAGTTTTTGCACTATATAACAAGGCATTTGTGATAAGATACATATCTCAAAGGTTTGAAGTTTGGGAATAGATTCAAACTATTCAGATTGTGTTGGTCTGTAAAATTGGTTAGAAATCTCTTGAGAACAATGTTCTCACATGAGAATATGTGCTCACATGAGATTTCTGGTATTGTCTTGTGTGAATCAGATCATAAATACTGCAAGAACTTTTTTTTCCCTAGAAGTATTTCTGCAGTTCTCAGATGAAAATTAGAAGTACGGAACTTCATGTACATGAATAATAGTGAAAATAAAAAGTTAACCAAGCATTTGAGAAAGTTTTTAAAAATCAGGTTTACATTTTGGTAAAGATTCAAAGGCTTTCTTTCAGGTGCCACTTAGTCATTGAAAGCAATGCACCCTCATTTTTATTCATACTTCACATGTCTTGCAGTACATCACTAATACTCCATCTATACGTATATGCTATTAGTTTATTAAGGTTTTAATTACATAACTTTTCATGTTGGGCTTGTGATCCTCTTTGTGTCTTTCAGAACAGTTCTATTCAATAGCTTTTGATCTGCTGGGAGATTAAGGACTGAGTTGCCTCTGATGCTGCTTGCTGGCAGCAAAGGGAACTTGGATACGCCATGACTTTAACTCCTGACCATGGAGACTGATAGGCCATAGGATATTAAGCTCCCGCCAATTTCTATTTTCTCTTTCAAAGATTGCTAACCTCATCTCCCCAGGGTCTGCAACTGCTGCCAGCTTTTAAAACAGCAGGAGTAATATCTGTCTCTAATTTGTAATTACTAGGCCTCCATCACAATGAGCATTGTTGGTGCTTGCCTTTATTTAATTAGTGAGTATGTGCATATGTACTTGTGGGAAGTACAACTGGATGGAAACATAACCTCATTGCTCTAAAGTTAGTTTTCAATTTCTCTTTTTCACGAGTCTTTCAGTTGCTATAGCCATAATATACTGCAGATCATTATCAGTAACGTTAATAACATTCAATGCTGTGCATATTTTTCAACAAAATTTGTATTGCAAAAGAAACAAGGATAGCACCTTGTAGAATTGAAACAGACAGTCTGCCCCTGAATTCTTACCTCTTCCCTGTCCCTACTCCCTATTATTAATGTATATTATTACTTCAAGTATGTCAGAAAAAGAGACAAACAGTCAGAGGCAGAAATTTCTCCCTAATTCACTCTGCCTAGCCAGCAAAATGTAACACAAAATTATTCAGGGGAAAAATACAATTTTCTGTCATCTCTGCCATACACTGATAACAAAGCTACAGGCTAATATGTTTTGATATTTTTGTCACTCGTTTATCATGTGACCTTTCATGCTATCATTAATACAGCTGAGGGACAGAGCAGATACACTGAAATAAGGGTGTGGAAAAGTCAGATTGCTTCTCTAACAACTAATGGTCAGTCACAGCAATTTATGCTTTTCTTCAGTATAGCACTGACTGAAGAAGAGAAATTGTTATTAAAATTTGATATTACTGTCTAGGCTCTGCCATATAGAATTTGCAACTTTTAGCTATGATGGGAATACTGGGAGGGGGAAGGTTTAATAAATTTCCCTTTGAATTATGATATTAATACAATACAACATGCTTGCTCAGATATTCAAAGGATATACGTGGGGGAAAATCATATTCAGGACACTCCAACACTACATATTATTCATAGTCCAGAACTGTGATATTTAGGAAAAATATTTTAATAACATAGATGCAATCACCCTATATTGGCTCAATTAAAACTGTTGTCTTTTGTCATTTTTGTTTATTTCATTACGAAAATGCAGATACTAATGGTGTTGCATGCTATTCAGCAATATTTTCAGGATATCCAAGAAAGTGCAATGTGTCTTTTTTTTTATGTGCATATGTCTTTTATGATAAATGATACCAGGTTTAAATTTGCATTCAATTTTACACCTTTTCTGACAATGGTCTAGTTTTTTATCTTGCCTGTAGAGTCTGGTTTGTTAAAATTCCAATATAAAACTAATTTATATTTGACATTAATGAGTTAAGAAATGTTTTATACAGTACATCAGAGTTGAGAGAGAACTTTACAGCATTCTAGTAAAGCAAATTATGTCTAACTACAACCATTATGTAAAAAAAGAAAAATCTTTCACTAATCTAAGCTACTTGGCCTTTGAAAATTCCTGTGATGTATAATCTTTATTATTAAAAAAATACTGAAAATTTAACAAAGATTTTTTTTCTCTTTTACATTCTCTTGGGGGATTGTTATTTAACTACTTGGAAGAGATCTTTTTCATCAGTGTGCAAATAGGTGCCAGGTCAGAGTAAATCATCATATTAATTGACAAAACATATTAAAATAACTATTTAAAACATTAAATAAAGTTTTTCTTGAATATGTCTTCTTTGAGAAGTATTTTTTAAAGTGCACTAGAAAATGACTTTCATATGTAAACAAAATAAGGATGAGTTTTAAATGGGAAGATTTTTAAATAGGTCTTAGAGAGAGGCTTTTGTAGACTAGAAATGAATATTTTGCATTACATCTGATTGCAAAGTGAAAGTTTAAGTTTATTATTTCAAATGTAAGCACTTGATTTCTGGAAAGTGTATACAAAACAATAATTGAAATTGACAAAATACCAGTTGATACAAATTTGGCTAGTTCTGTAAGTAAATCCACACATGTTTGCAGAAGTGAAACTAAATATATTAATGAAAAGACTGGATATATTAACACTGCTTAGAAATATGATTTGATGATTTCTTTGTTTAATATTTTGTAAACAAACCCACAACTTGTATTTTTAAACATATTTAGTCCATTTATAGTCAAAGGGACTTCATACTGTGTGCATGTAAATATCTGTATACGTATGTATTTATATAAAGTGAATTGTATATGCAATAAATTCTTAGTATCTGATTCATATGTAGAGTCAGATAACAAATAAAAAGCCTATTGAAGTCTTGCAAACTTTAGAACATTCTATAGAACATTTTTACAGGAAGCAAAGGATTTTTACCTTCTGATATTTCTGTAGCAGTGTTCCTTAAAGTGTTCTTACTGCATTAGTATGATTTCTAATATTTCTTAATTAGTATTAGTATTTTCTGAAATAATTAATGAGAAAGAATTGATGCAAGAATAATGTTGTTAATACAATTAATTAAAAATTATATAAGCCTATGATAAAATAATATTAATGTGATGAAAAGACACCTGTAAAAATCCTAGTTGAGTACTGAATAATTATTCTAAAATATTTTTCTGTTTTGATGTTTTGCATTAAATTAAAAGCATATTATATACTATTTATGTAGAAGAAAATGAATTCTTTTTTCTCAAATTATAATCTTAGAAAACAAATACCATGAAGTGCGTTCTTTCATTAGTGCGCACTTTATTATAGTCTAAGCAAGACATTGGCTAAGTGGGCTTCCCTTTTACTTCCCTATCTCTAACAACAGTCCTGACCTGGAGATGCAGCCTCTTTCAGGATAAGAAGAAAATATGTCCATGCATGAACAGATTATGCATCAATCTGAATTGTGCTTAGTCCTTCTTCTTCTTTTTCTTTTTTCTTCTTTTTCTTCTTTCTCTTCTTTCTCTTCTTTTTCTTTTTTCCTTTTTTTTTTTTTCATTAAGANGAAAGTAACTGTACTGGAGGCTTTGGGGAGGTGTGTGTGTGACTGCTATCAACAAAGGATTCAGCTGGACTGAGAATCTCCAACCTGTTTAATGTGACGCTAAAGGGAAAATTTGGAACATTAATCATGGAATGATGCAGCCTCCACAATTACATGTTTTATAATTTACATTTTGCTCAGTCTACTCCTTAATACCAAAACGACAAAGGGAATAAAAAGGTGGAAAGAGAAGGAAATTTTATTTTACGAATATCTTCCTATTGAAGTGCATTTAAAAATATGACTTTTTCCTACAAATCAGAAGCAACATTATCATATCCTGTAAGATCATCTTAATAGAACAAATGTCAAAATTTTATCTTCCCAACTTTGTTCAAAGTGGATGTACATGTGTTAATGTGGAATCACTTATTGCTTTAATATTTGTAATAAATTTATTGCAAAACTCTGAAATAAGAGTCTTTCATTCCCTGCTCTCCTACCATAATGTTCATAAAACATACAAATGAACAAAAAAGGGAGGTGGATTTTAAGTCTGACATTTGTGTTTGCATGTAAATAAAGCACAAGCCACAAACAAAGCCAGCAATCTCACATACTTGCCTTCAGTGGTAAAGGATGGAAAGGCTGCCTGCTACCAATCAGCAAGTGGTTGCTATGGTTACAAGGTCAGGAAATATGCCTTTTCCCCAGTTGTCCAAGGCTTGCACATGTCACTTCTGAAACTATGAATTTTATATACAGGTCAGGAGATGCATACCAAAGAAATAAACAGTGAACTGGACCATAATGACAGCTAACGTTCAAACGTCCTTGAATTTTTTAAATTTCTATCCAAACACATTTTGTCATTTTGAATGGGTTGGGGTTTTTTATATAAAATTGGAGCAATTCTTTCCTGTAGTGAAATTTTGCAAAGTAGGTACAAACTATGCCTGATTATTATAAGCTGCATCAATAACTTGCCTCAGAAAGATACTTATGTTCTTTCCCTTTATTTTTTTAGACTCTTTAAATTACAGCTTTGGAATATTATAAGAATATAATTTGATGCAACTTAAGAACTGAGAGTAATAACTACTTTCTGAAAAACAGATTTAATAATGCTGTATTTATCTGTAGACAAGATGGTGGTTAAGCTGTTAATGAAATGCAGATGGTCCTGTTTTAAAGTACAAATGCTTCTTTACTCAATATGCTAAGCTTTAGGGGAGTTTTAATATAATCTCTAAAGGTTGAAAATGATACAGTATTTGTAAAATGAGTGAATTGTGAAAGAAAGCTTGATTGTTTATGTGTCGTTGAAGAATTTACTAGGAAAATTAGTCAAAGGCCTCTCGGGGGACTTAGCATTTTGCTACAGATAAGGTAGGTCAAGTAAATTTAGTGATGGTTATTAAAGGGTCTGTATTATTTTTGCTTTGTATTCCACAGTGGTGCATAGTAATCCTTTCTGTATTTCAAACCTGTTTAAAATCTAGATTTTATTGTATTAATATTTAAGAACCATGATAATTGTTTCTGAACTTTCAACTAGGAACTGCTCAATGGATTTGACAAAAAGTGAACAATTTTGAAGTGTTATTTATACAATTGCATTTCAAATATTATGTTGCTTCTCTCTAAATGTGTATTATATAAATGTTATAGCTATGTAATTACATCTTGCTTTGTACAGAGTAGTTGTTTCTTTGCTAACTGAGGAATGTACAGTAGAAGTAGTGTGCAGCATTTTAATAACACAGTATGCAGCACACAGAGTTCAGAGCACTTGTAATGTCTCCTCTGTTCCTCTCTGTAAGCTGTATATAAAGGACATTAAAAGTTAATCTAATCATTCTTTTTCGTAAATATTCCTTCCCGCTTTATTTTTCGAAAAATTCTTATAATACGATATCTGTTGTTATCATGCTGCTTGCTGTGGTTCTCAAATTTCATTCACTGATGTGAACGTGAAGCCTAAAATAGACCACAATATACAAGCAACACAAAGAGAATATGATGTTCCCCTTCTTTTTTATATTATACTCTTTGTTAAACAGATATTTTAATTCTTTTTATTTTTGTTGTGTATGAGTTGGGGGTTTTATTTTTTTTGGTTGTTTCTTAGGGATTTTTTGGTTTGTTTTTAGTTTGGAAAGCTTAGTCTTTATCTTAATAGCAATCTTTCCCTTTTCATTTTTTTTACCCTATTTTTTCCCTTTCCTCTTTTTTTTTTTTCTTTTAGCAGAAAGCAGAATTCAAATGAGAAACTAAGTACATTTCTTTTCAACAGGCAATTTACCCCATGATGAGATATGCTTTCACTTATTTTTCTTTGACATTCTAGCATCTAGCAGCACAGCAGGTGTCCAAAGGTTAGGTTTCAAATAAAGAATAACTACATTCTTACATTAATAGATGCCATTGTATGAATATGTCATATTATGTCAGCATTTAATACCTTTAATTGTTTTTCTAAAATTATACATGATAACAAGGAAATAGACAAAGTGAGAAAGATTTGAAAATTTATTTCTTTATTATTATTGTTCCATTGTGCAGGTTAGCTTTTTCTGTAGCATCAATTTATTTGTACATGTGATATAATTTGAAATTAAGAAATTATTTGAGAATCCTACTATTTATAGAATCTACAAAAACATATTTTAATTATGTTCTTGCTCTTGAACTGAAAATAATATATTCTGAGGGTCTACCTGTAAGATTGAATAGTATCCTAAGCAGTCCGTTATATACTGGGAAAAATGTAAATATACATTTTATAGATGTGGCTGAGGAATACAAATCTGTGTTATTAAGAACAGACTGTAGTTAATGCCCTTTTAAAAAGTAAGATAACAACATTTTCCCATTCTTACATAGTTTTACCATGAGACCATATTGCACTCTCTTACGTACTTTTTTCTCCTTCTGTGACCTTTTTGTATGGCCAAATGAGTCTAGGTTATGTGTCTTGTGGCCTGTGAGCAACCTTGCCCATTAGCCAGTCCCCAAACCTTTGATGTGAACCATCAGCCCTACGATTTCTGTGGTTCATTCATTTTTGTGGTTCTCTAACGATCTCTGCCCTAGCTCTGAATCCTGCCTTTATTGTAGACAGAGCTGACAACAGGCAGCCTTGTCTTTCATTTCCTTGATGTACTTTGTACTGCAGTATGGCTTTTGTTAGTATTGATGCAAACATTACCATAAACCACCACCTAGGGACTCGAAACAATTGACTAACTGTTTTCAAATCCAATACACTTAAGTTGATCAGACACAAAGTTTAAGTACAGTTAGCTATAACAGCACCAAAGCTGTGTGGTCTCAGCCTCTATAGACTGAAAAATAAAGGTCAGTGGAATGAGGATGCTTGTGTCAAGACAAACTGCAATGAAATTTATTCAGGAGGTGAATATTGGACCAAGAACTCGTTTCTTCATTTGTTTAACAGGAGAAATACCAGTTTTACTATGAAAACTACTTGAAATTATATCCTTTTTATCTCATTTAAAAGATCATTATTAGCAAGAAAAAAAAGGGATTATGGGGAGAGAGCAACCATTTTAGAAGCAAGTTCAGATTGTGATGAGATGCACAGTTCAAATTGGTTAATGTTAAAATTTCTCAGTTACACTCTTACAGCAGGCTAACAATCACTGAACTCATTATAACTGAGTATTTCTCTGAATATGGAAAAAATTCAAAGTTAGCAATACTGTAGATGCAAAACTGTGCCTGACCCTTTTTGTATAAGGAGCAGTGGTAGGGTCATTTGCTTTTTGAGCTTCGTTAGATCCTGAATTCAAGCCTTTGTTAAAAGGGCTATTCAGATTCAGTTTCCGTATGATTCTTCAAAGATGTCAGTTGCTCTTTGAAGTTTCTTCCTAAATTAAGCAGTTGAGAACTTAAGAAAGTGAAACAAAAAGACTGAGAAAATGAAGTGGATTCAAGGCTCCATGAATATTTCAACTGTCATAAAAAGCTTCATATTGAGCATACAGTAATATGATTATTAACCTCATGATTTTTTTAAAGTATGAATATGTTAGCTATAGTATTTAAAGATTGAATACAAACTAGTAAAGCAAGAGCTGAAAGAATTAGGGCTTTCAGGGGAAAGATGGGAACAGGAAAATAAGAAAGCAAATATTGATGCTTCGATTTTTTCCAAAGTTTTGATGCAGCAATTCATTAGCATGAACTAATTAATTAGTACCTATTCTAAATTAGTATATGTTAACTCAAAATATTGTGTGATACATTTATGAAAATCTGACTTCAGTGTTAATGTGATTATTCAGAATGAACCTCTTTTAATATTAAAATTTACAATTTCAATATTGTTATATTTATTATTTTATATAAACGGCAGTAGTGCTTTTTGCAATAATGTTAATCTAGAAATTAATTGCTGGCATTGACCCAAAATTGCTTATAGTTATATGCTTAGATTATATTTTCAATTCTTCTATTGTTTTTATTATGAGCAAGCTCTCTGGAGCAGAGACTTTTTATCTCATCTGTTTCTGTAACCCCTCCAGACCACCTCTGACAACTTTATTTGCAATAATAAGACTTATTTTTGGATATGTTTGGTTTGTTAATTTATTTTATACATTGCTGGTAATATTAATTATGCAAAATAATGGACAGTAGGATTTTTTTTGTTATCTGGGCAGTGGAGGACAACTTACCCCTGAGAGTCTCCAAGGAGGAAGAGACCTGCCTTCTTTTCAAAGTCTTTCAGAATTTTTTTACTTCTCAGAATAATACAATTTTGAGCGAGAGTAGGCATTACTCTACCTCTTTTTGCTTCTATTGAATGTCAAAGAAGATTTGAATGGACTCCCTGGCTACACTTCTGCTTTCCTTTTGCTATTAAAGTCTTCTTCAGTATTGCACAACCATGTCACTATGGACACTCCATCGGTTTTTTTTCCATTTGTGAATCTGACATATTGTCAAGTCTTGTTTTCTAGATTTGGTGGTCTAGCCACCACACCCATTTGAAGTAAGAGAAATAATGTTCAGGTTGGTGTATTTGGGTTTTTTTCTCCCCCCTTCCTTAGAGGACACTGTTTTTAAAATAAAAAGAAATTAGGTGTTTGAAAATAAGAAAAATTCATTACTGTTGTGACTTATTACTGTTGTCAAGTGCTGACTAAATCTGATAGGGTCAGCTTTTAGAGGAAAACATGATTAATAATCTTAACATTTCTATAGTAGAACTTTTAGCCCATAAAGAGAAAGAAGAACTGTAAGTCTTCACAGACTAAGAAACATCTCATCTCTGCTTACAGAAAAAAAAAAAAAAACCAAGATGATTCAGAGGTGGGATGAGACCTGAAGATTACGGTGAATAGAGCCAGCTCTGATTTATTGTTTGTATCAGATGATGCCGTTTAACCCTGTGCTGGATGCAATACAGAGCTTCATAATTTGGAGTGAGGGGAAAGGAGGATTGTATTGCCCAGCCATTCACTGTCTAATGCCTCCATGTTTAAAAAAGTAATAGATTTAAATCTGTGTCTGTCTGTGTTTCTTGTGCCTTGTGCATTTTGCAAAGAAAGTCTGTTTCCTAGTTACTGATACCGACTGTATCTAATGATAGGGAAATATGACAGCATGAAGAGATGCATTGACAAATTCCGTAACTTTGTCTCTTAAATATGAGGAAAGTATTCTGAGTTTTCATCTGTGAACATTGTTTTGGTATTTAATGTGCTGGGACTTAGTTCTGAAGCATTTAATATGGCAATGCACTGTTCAAAGAGGTCTTTACCAAAGCAAAATGATTACTGATGCCAATTAGAACGCTTTCTGTATTTCAATAGCTGGAATTTGGGCTACAGATATTTTATAGCTGAAAAAATTATCAGTGATAATTGACTGTGAGTCCTGAACAGGCATCTTATCCAAATTCAGTTCAGACAACAAAGGTGCAGAAGAGCCAAAGTGATTTAAGTCCTCAGTTCAATGTGTCATACCCTCCCTGACATCACTTTATTTTTTAACCATCATCCAATGGACCGTATAAGATATATAGGGGTTGATGGCTTTGGCTGCTGAATTTATGAGTAGAATCTCTTGGTGAATTGTCCCATAATTGGGTTCTTAAAATAGATTTTCTAAGATAAGTGCAGTTGTAGTTGTGTATTGTAGCCAAGTTCAGATTTTTTTCAGTAAATGTGAACCAGCCATAGAAATTTATAGAGAAAATTAAAATGGCCTGTGATTAATAATGATAATATAGATTAAATGTCATAATTAGAATGGCAAGAAGACTAATAGGCCAAGAAGGAAATAGAATTTTATGAAATTTCATTAATACTAGATTTAAACCTTACTTTCCAGCATACAAGCTGCTTATATCTAGAAATGTTGCAGGATTAATTGATTCATTTCAATATTTTTGAAAAGAAGTGAAAGACTCTGTAGTTTAGTATGACAGATTATATTTTTGTTTACTATATGATTAATGACTAATTTTATTATTAGAATAACCTAGTTTTAGTTAAAACATGTATGCACCTAATTCATACCTGCATTTTTGTAATTACTTAGCAATTACGAATTAGAGCTTAGATTTTATTTTCCTACTTATTTATTTGATGCAATGTCGATGGGGAATATGTTTTTAGGGAAAAAAAATTCATTGCACATTTCACCAATTTTGATTTAAGTAAAGATATTGCTGAAAATAATTCATGTAAAAAGTAGACATTACATGCTAACAACAAAATCCAGAGAACTGAAGTGCTGCACATAATGAAATAGAGAAGGACAAAATTATCAACTCTGGTTGTGACAGTTACCAAAGTCCTTGGACTAATCTGATACACCTAATGCTAAAGAGCATTACCAGTGCTTTTGGTATCACTTAAAATTATCTGGTAGTGCTCATTTCTTACAATGATTTCAAAACAGCTCATATGCATTCAGTGCCACTTCTACAGGGTGGAGTTGAAAAAATACACTGACGTATAAGAGGAGGAGCTAAGGAAGCAGGGATAAAAAAGGCTTTCTAAGTGTGAAGTAGACTTGATCTCTCTCAGGGACACTCCTCTCAATCCACTTTGTGTCAAGCAACTGGCATGGGTGAAGTTCTCAGATAAACATGTCTCAGTCACATCCAGAAGCCCTATAGCAACATTCAATTGATGCTGCTGTATTCGAATTTTTCCCCTCAAAGTACCAGAAATACAATGAGAAGCTCCTTTCCCTTTTCCTTTCCTTTCCTTTCCTTTCCTTTCCTTTCCTTTCCTTTCCTTTCCTTTCCTTTCCTTTCCTTTCCTTTCCTTTCCTTTCCTTCTTTTTCTTTTAATGGAGCTACAGAGCATGAAGATAAAGTAGACAGGGAGGTGACAACAGTAGGGGGAGCTTGCAGGATCTGTAGGATTGGCCGTAAAGGTCCGTCCATATATGTTTATTCCACTAAAAAAAAAGTAACAAAAAAAAAATAGGAAGAGTATTAATTCACTTTCAATAGGTCATCATAACTGCTTGTCTGGTCAGCTTTCACCCTAGAGTTTCAAGTTATAGGGGTCAATGTGCAATCTAGGGGTCTTGTCTAGCTGCTTCTATTAAAAAGTGTGGCACTCAATGCCAGCTGCACTAAGTGGGGTGCCTCTATCTGTAGCGGTGCCATCAACAATTCTGAAGATGTACTTTGAGTGCCCACAGTATAGACAGTCTGTTGAGCACTGACGTTTCCAGAGCTGGCAACAGCTGATTTTATGCTAAATATACCAATCTTTTACATCAATCCTTTAATCAAAAAGATATTTATTCATTGATATGCTCCTAGTTGAGGCAAATTAAGTTTGCTTTGATAGTCTATTTTTCTCCTTTTGAGAAAATTAGGAAACAATCCAGACTTTAACTCACACAGCAGTAACAAAGGCTATTTCTGGGTAGGGTGTGCTCTGCCATTATTTTGTTGTATTTTTTTTCATTGTTTTTCTTTTTCTTCCTCAATGTTTTGGAAAATAATTGTTAATTCTATGTCAGTTGGTGATTAAATACAAGAAATTAATCAATGACTTGGCTTCTTTGTTTTTGTTTTGTTTTGTTTTGTTTTTTCTCAGTAGGATGTGCAGGAAAGGAAAACTGGTGTTAGAAAGTGCATTCTCTGTCTTGAAAGAGGGAGAGTCTCTCTTTGTTTTGAAACAGGAATGAACACAAGAAAGTGGGCAGAATCAGAAGCCCTAGGAAGCATAGTCTAGCTGTCTGAGGATCTGGAGGCATTCCTTTTAAAGCAATAAATGTTGCTCTTCTTTGTCAGCATAGCTTCCTAGACACATTTGTTACTGCTGCCCCCAATGCCCTTCTCATCTACTCACCTGAATAAATCTACAAAGAATGGAGGAAACTAATTGCTGCTTGAATCAAAAAGTCTCATGTAAATTTGCTCTTTCTGATATATACCACAGATATAGAATACTCTGTGCCCTCTCTATTCACATACCTTGCATCTAGACACAATGTGCATTATTTACTTAATCATCCAGTGAAAAGCTGCCAAGGACAGATGTTAAAAAGGGAGAAAGACAATCACAGTTTTTCCTTTCCAGACTCCGATTTCTGATTTCTTTTACTCTTCTCTCTTAAGGCTTAAGACTGGAAGCATCAGACCCATATTATAAAAGCTCTCAGGCTTGGAGGCTGAGAAGAATGTGGAAACTAATAATGACATGGCCTTCAGTGCTTTGTTTGCAGTGAACAGAAACAACAAAAGATTCCTCCAATGATCTAAGCCTGCTCTAAACAGAGTGCCATTTCTTCCCTTGAGATGTGAAGCAAGAAGTGTACTGAAAGTGTGTTCTTCCTTTTTAGATTAAGGTGTTTGAATCCTAGAACAATTTTTAAAAATGAGACACTACAGCATCTCATCTAGATCCACATAAATTTAGCTTTTCTGTCCATCCCCCACTCAGACACACACATCAGAGTTAAGAACGAACAGCAGCACTACAGCTAACAGCAGCAACCAAATACTACCAGCCTTTACATTTTTCACATTGATCCACAAGAACTTGGCAAGGCCAAGGTTTTGCATTTTAAAGAACAACATCAGACTAAAACCATGAAATTTATTCTCTATGACATAACACTGAATTTTGATCTTTAAAAGATCAGGAGCAGGACTCTATTTTCTGCAGAAGAAAGCTTTGCATCTGATTTCAAAATAGCATATGTTGACAAAATGATCAGCTCCACTGCAAGCTCACAGTGTGTTAAGAGGAGAGAAAAGCTTTGGAAAAAAATTTTCTAGGTACTCTGTTATTTGTGCCAAGGTTTGCAAGAACAGGAGGAAGGAGAATATAGTAGATCTGAAACTTTCTCAAATGCATTCTTATGCCTGTCTTCTACATTTTCTCTCTGCTTTGTTTAAGTTGTCCTCCCTGTTCTATGCAATTGTGTGCTTTTTGAAGGTAAAGAAGAGAAAGCTTCTTGTTCTTGCTATTAAGAACTTGCATAAGTATCTCCCTTCCTTTCTAGCCACCTTTTATTTTTACTGGATGGCTCTTTGTTTTTGTTCACTTTTACTCTGCTACATTTGTCTGCTTTATTATTATATTTTCCTGTTTGTCTTCCCCAAACTGCTGCTCTGTTTCCTTCATTCATTTGATTCTGTTATGTTTTTGCTCTTTTATTAAGTGGGCTCCACATTAGAGTCTGAACTAATGAACAAATGTTTGTGCAATGCTGAGTGGTCAAAAGGATGAATCTGAATACAGGACTAGACACTTCACGGGAGTCCTTCTTAGTCACAAGGCTTATAAAATTTCAGCAAAATAAATAAACAAAGAAAAAAATTAAAATGAGCAACTATTTAAAAAGCAGCCTGCCTCATGTACTACTTGAAAAAGTACAGGAAAAGCTCCATTTCCTTGTTTTTATTTTGCAGTGTTATTTGTTATTTGATCCTCCTTTTTGACAGAAGATATCACATATTAAAAAGGGATTTTTAAAACACTACTGCTCCCCCAATATTACCACACAAATAACATGAGAATAACTTTACCATTTTCATCTTAAATAACAGAGTTCTGACTAAGTGCATTATGCAGCTCTTTTTAAATTGCCTCCCTGTGAGAGAGGGATGTAATAACCTTATGGACTATTATTACTCCAAAGGTAGGAAGGGAACTTTTGTGCTGTTCCAGTCTTCTTATCCATAAGCATAATTTGGATTTCTTAGTTCATTCTACTGAACCCCCCCCCCTCCAAAAAAACCCCCAAAGAAACAACAAAACAAAACAAAAACCAACAAACAAAAAACATTTTGCCACGAAATATCTTGTTTGAAGGTAATGTTGCACACAAGGGGACATCCCAAACCAAACCGTGTAGTCTGATGCTGTGGCCACTCAGAAGTTGACATCAGGTCTAACTGAGAAATCTATCAACCACATATATCTAAGTTAACATATGAAGTGATATCAGTCTGAGTATTATTAATAATACCAGATTAGTAAAAGCCATGAGGATGTTTTTCTTTCTTTCCTATAATCAACAGGGTCATGGTAGCTGTATTGTTTCTTTTTGCCCGCAGCAAGTTTTATGGAATATTCTGCTAATATCTCTTGAAACATGACAAAGCAAACTTTGTCTTGTTGCAGGCAAGAATAATTTTTTTTTGTTAAATTTGAAAAGCCTCATTCCTTGTGCAGCAGGTTACGAATGTCAGGTAACCTTTGTATAGTCTGGTTTGAGGTAAGCACAAGAAATATTTATTTTATTTATTTATTCAAATTCTTCAAAATAAATCCGACTTTTTTCACTGACCATCACTGGACTCCAATGTCCTTTGGGCACTTCTTTCTCCAGAGGGTTAGAATGGATTGTTTTGTGTTGAAATATCTTACTTGAGCTACAGTTCTGTAGCTCTGTTCTTTAGTTCTGTTCAGTTTCTGCCCTGAAAAATACAGTTTGTTACAAGGTTCTGTATTTTTAAGTGCTATTTCACACTATGGCATGGGCTTGTTTTTTTTATGGAGTTATACTATGAGTTTATCCAGAAGCCTAAGTTAATGAAAAAAGTCCTCTCATTAAACAATGTGCATTGGTGGGACCACATGGCTGCTGTCCTTACAAGGCTACACTGCCTGCCTATTGATTTTTTCTTGTCAAATTTAAGGTATGCTTTTGACCTATAAAAAACAAAATGGCATGAGACTTTCACAATAGCTGCAGGCATTCGAGGGACTTGTACTGATATCTTGTAAATCTGAGAGGGAATACTGGCAGTAGAGTTCCCCTAAAGGTGCCTTCAGCTGTGAACTTATTAAAAACATCTTTGTAGACCTTCAGGATACTCTGTAAGGCATTTCTATTTTCCTACACTTTTGGAAGAGAGGGAGGAACTTGAGAGGACTGCTACAATCTTAGGCAGACTTTGGTAGAATATTTGTTCAAACAATTTCAGGCAAGTTCTTTTATAAATATGTAAGCAAAATTACGTGGCCTGTAGAGGTACTTGATTACTTAAAAACATGTTTTAGGAGAGCTGTCTGCTTTTAGTTTTCATGTTCTACTTGGGCAGAGGGATGAAAACTGGGAGAATTTCTCTTGACTACTAAAATTTCACTGCTCTGTGTTGTAGGAATGTAAAGTGAGTTTGGCAGGCCATGGATTTTCTGACTCTTCTAGAGTGCTCTGTATTGGCCCATTTAATACCAACTATAGGATACCCTTTCTGAGGATGCTACACTATCAAAAAGAGAAGGCAAAGCGTATGTCTTGACATTGCTACTTTTTTAAGAAATGTGAAGAGGTATACTGGTGAAGAAGGAAACAGAAGAAGCAGAAAACTTCTTCTGTTAGGTTTGTTTTTTCTTTATTGGAAAGGCAAACTTCCAAGAAAGAGTATCATAAAATGACTTTTCATTTTGCAAACAGGTTGTTTAAGGCAATGAGGGGAGGGAGGAACGTGCATGTGGTTATGTATAGGTAGATGGATGGTATTGTGAACAAATAGGAGAAGCACTGTTATCAAATATAAAAGACAAATAGTGGATATAATACAAGGAAGAAAAGGCAAGAGGAAGGTTTCTGTGGTAAGAGATAGGTGCAACAAGAATGAGAAGCTGAGAAGAAAGTGAATATAAAACAATTGCTGTCATTTAATGAGTTAGATTGCCAATTAATTTAATTTTATGTTTCTGAAGCATTGTTGCTATTAAATATATTATGCAGTACTGCAGTAGATGGTTAAAACTGTTTCTTATGTTTGGTATGTTTGAGTCTTTTTGGGTCCAATGACATTGGCCATTTTAGAAAGAAATATGATAGACTGACTTTTTCACAAAGATTTCTATGTGTATTCCCTGTACTACTTGGTGTTGAGTAAACTCAAACAATAACTATCAGTCATTTTACACAGGCCAAAATCATCCTTGGGGATATGCAAATTACTGGGAATTATTTGACCTTCTCTATTTTCACCAATAGGTGGCAATATTAATTTTTCCATTGGCCTCTGTAATGATCTGTTATTCTGGATTTTAAATAATAATGTCTGAGTTCATTACAACTTTTTCTTTTATTTGTCCTATTGCAATTGTATTAAATGATAAGAAGTGAAAATATATTCATAAGTTTCCAGATCATTTATTCTTGTTTTAAGCAAGTTAAAATAAAAGGGAAAGGGACATAAGAACTTCTACCAGACCACCAAAAGCCTATAGATGATGCTTTTGTAGTCTAGCACCTTCTTTCAGATTTCCAGCACAATTCATATTTGATGTCTTTGTAGCAATGTTTGCTTTAATATTGTATTCTTTTCCTTTTTGTGTTTTCTAATTAAGTTTCCTTTTCAGATACTTACTTGGAAATTGGAGATTGTATGTGTAACACAAAAGATCTAAATTCCTCCTTTACCGTTTTTCAATGCTGTTCTTATTTGTATGTTCTCTGTATCCTTAATCATCTCATTTGTTGTTCAATATGAGTTTTTCTTAGCATGTTACTATCTTAAGGATCAGAGTTTTCCTGAGGTCACTGTCAATACTTGGTAGCATTTTTCCTTGAGTTTTACTCAAGTGCCAACACTTGATTTTCTAGAGCAATGTTGATATGGCTATAAGACATGACAGAGGTACTGTAGGTGCATCATAATTTTCAAACTGAATTTATTTCTGTCATATGTTTTATTTCTCTCTACACCCCTTAAATTTCTTCCACTCACTCAGAAGTTAGAAATCAATATTTTTACATGAAAAAGGCCAACAATTTTGTCATTCTTTTCAGCCAAAACTAACACAGAGTTAATCGGAAGTTTTGTCTGAGTAAAGACTAAGTTTGGCTCACAGCAAAGACAGTACATGAAAATGTATTTTCTTTAAAAGAAGAGGATTCAGTCTGAAACAATACCATAGCATTTTTCATTAAAATGAACTACTTGAAAGTGATATATTGTAGTGGTTTTTGTAGCATTGTCTTATCTCTGGACTGATGTATGGTAGCAGTTAAAATGATTGTCAAAACAGGAAATGTACAGAACCAGAAAGTAGACAAAATATGCAGAGTTTTTATGACTGCTTGGCTTGGATTTTTTTATGAGCTCTTTTTCATTAAGCAGTTTTCTTTGTGTCTCTTTAAATCTTCTACTGCACTTCTCATGGATGTTGCAGCAGCTCACATTGAAAGTGTTATGCAAACCAGAGTAATATCAACACTTTATTTCACTTCCAGCCTGAAAGTCATGCCAGATTCATCAAATACCAGTTCACTTGAAATCCTTAATGAATTTACTGTATACAGTAGATGAACCACAGAAAAGGTAGTAACACCCTATTTATTTTGAAACTGGTCAAGCTCAAAGAACTCACCCCATTCAAAAAATAAAAGAAAAAAGTACATAAGGACTTCTACAAGCAAAAATGACAGATTTTATAAGTAGAGATGGCACACGTATTCAACTACTGCTTAGTTCAGATTCTTCTCTATCTATGAGATGTTTCTGCTTCTCAGCCTAGCTGAAAGTTTGTAGTTCCTTCTTTATTGTCTCTAGGAATGAGCCTTGAAACTCACTTTTTCGTTGCAGTGTCTTTCACTTATATCTAGTATAAGAAGAGCTGATGTGAAGCACTCCCAGTAGAGTTTCTCTGAGATACAAGGTACTGCTGTAACCTGGCCGTGACTGAATAGTAGTTTTTTAATGGTCGCTATTGCAGCTGAATCAACAAGCAATAAGCTAGCAAAATTAAAGGTATTTAATCTCTGATCCTAAGAGTAGTTTTAGTTTTGCCACCCATGATGAAGCCAGTAAAAAAACCAGGCACATGAAACTCCATGTCAAAGCCTTTAGCTGTAACTGTTTAATTAGTAAGTCAGTTGCTGTTTAATTAGTGTTTAACCACAATGTATACAGTGTTTCTGATGTTAGCTGAAGGGTTCTCGCTGGTCTTTTAACTTCACTTTTTAAGACCGAGCTTGTCTCAGAAGGCAGTGACAAGCCCTAAATTCAAGCTGATGACTTACACGTTATAGCTCAGTCTAAATCAGTACTAAAGGCTGGAAGAAGGAATACTCTAAAGGAACTGACTTGTAGTGAAAAGGAGCTGTACCTCACTATGGTAGATTAAAAAGAAAAGTGTTCTAAATCCACCACATCTCTGTGTAATGAAGTCGCAAATTGAAACAGGATCAAGAATGAGCTATGGAGAATATTTTATGAATTTCCTAAATAATTGAAATTTAAAGGCGTCCTCGCATCTGAAGAAATGGCTAGGCCATTCTTCCATCTCCAACAGATAGGAAGGTGTTTAGGAATATGAGGCACAGGGTGTATGTGAAGTCAGATTTGCCTTGGAAATTCTTCCTAACTGGTAGTGCTTCCCTGACCAAAAATAGCACTCATTAAGTGAATCAATTCCAACAGGTCAAAACATTCATAGCTGCTTGAATGCCCTATATATATATGTAAAACATTGCTTGGTATTCTCAAATAGAAAATATTTTTAATGTCAACAGCTGGATGCTGAGCTTAGGATTTGATATTCAGGAATGTACTTGTCCCTTACTTCTTAATATATGGACTTCAGTATTAAATTCTCAGAATTAGAATAAGAATGTGACTTTCCTGCAATTAAAACTTTGCTAAACCTGAGAGAAGCTGAACTCTGGACCTTGGATTTTCCATAGTCATGTTATGGACCCAACTTAAGGCCTGGTTTCCCTCTTCCTGGAACATTCAGGCAAAAGGGCTGATATATACTTCTATCTCATTCCAGGTCTTCCTGAGCATCTATGCAGATAGTCTAACTGAATCATCTCCAAAATTACACTGTCTTCAACCCCTTCCCGCTCCCAGTGGGAGCATTCAAGGACGGCCCAGGACACCAGGACAACCCTCCTCCACCCTACCCCCAACACACACACACTTAGTTCAAAAGTAGGGATACTGTCTGTCTCCTTTGCTCTAGTTTTAAAATTGTGACAAGGTGAAACCTCTATGATTCCCCTTGGTGCCATTAAAAAGGGGACCGACTTTGTCTATGCTAAAAGCCACCTCTTCAATAACAGTAAAACAAAATCAAACACAAGGGATAATGAAAATCTTTTCAAATAACTTCTAATATCTTAAGATGTGTGTCAGCTACATTCCTAGATTTTTTGAAAGAAACATGTGTCAGGCTTGAAACCAATGGTCTCTAAATTGACTGTTAGTCCTTTATACAATAAACTTTTCCTAAAAATGACGAATCGCCAGCAGATGTTTTCTATTACCATAGTGTAGTTTTGTTATAATTTACTAGAATTGGTTTGAATTTTGCCATTTTCAACAACTTTTTTAGTGTGTTTATAAAGCTAATAAAAATATTTACCAAGGACAAAATGTTACTATGCCACATCTCTACCGAAAAATTAGTCAGAAGAACAGGGTACATAGCCTTTCTTTAAAAATTATGACAAATATCATTTTTATATAAATAAAGCAGTTTCAAACCCACAGCTTCTTGAAATAACAACTTCTAGCATAATTAAATGTTAAAACAGAATGGAAATCTGGCATTGAAAGAAAGAGGATAATGTTTCATCTGCAAAGAATGCTGCTTTGAAACTTTGGATTCAGCTGCACATTTAAGCTTAATGCAGTTAAAGAAGTTATAAAAGGTAAAATATAAGAGATTGAACACTAGATTAACTCCTTAACTTCACAAATTTGTAAACTTTCAGCTTCTACACATAGAAATTATAGCATTTAGACTTTTTTTTTTTTTTTTTTTTCCTCATGGTGTACTGACTGGAAGCTGAAATGATCAGTGAAACTTAAAAAAAACTTAGCAGGAAAGATGAGAGCCTTAAAGTGACCCAGAGGACAAGCAGTTTCCAGGCTGTTGTTCCAAAGGCATTCAATGCTCTTGTTAGGAAATTTTTCTTAATTGCCAATATACATTTTCCAAGTCTTACTAGCATCTCATTACTTATATTTAAACTACAGAATCCGTCATTACAATAATGATAGCATCGTCATTGGTGTTTACTCCCCTCAAATATTTGTAGACTGCTATTTTTCCCTTTTTATCATCATGACAGCTAGGCACACGCCTCAGAAAATTTTAGCAACTATTCATGGAGTTCTGGAATGGAGATTAATATCCTACTTTTATAAGCCACAGTGAACTTCTTAATTCAGGAGAAAAGAACTGCTTTTCAATAACACTTTCTTCCATATACAGAGTTATATATAACTTTCTTTTTTCTTTAGAAACTTCATTTTGTTAATAATACTTATTTCCTCCTTTTTCTGTCTCAGACTTCTGAGAGTCTCAATTTATACAAAGCCTCCTCTTCCTTCAATTCCTTGAATCAATAGATAAGTCTATTGATTTCCATTTTGGACACATTTTTAGCCCTTCAAAATAAGCAGTCAGTGCATACCTAAAACCAACATATGTTCGTTGCAATATTTCTGCTTAGAACTGTTCATTTCTGTGTGCAGGTGACCTTCTTCCTTACAAAGGCAGTCATGAAGTTCCAGCCCTGAATGTGGTTACCCAAAACCTGCTAACAAGTTTTTATTTCTGTACTATCAGTGATACAATGTGATATGATTAAATTGACTGTAAGGTTGTTCCTGATTTTGAATGTTTAAAGTTCAGATTGGATGATAAATTACATAAATATGTTCCATCATTTATTAGTTTGTTTAATTTTTTTGCATACCTACACGGTGTGAATACTTAAGTCCCAGGTGAGATGACTTAATGCAATTCAAAAACTAGTGACAAGGTTTTGTATGCCAAGAAATGCTGTTTTTTATACTAAGAAAAATAAATAAAGTGTGTATGTGTGTGCATGAAATGGGCAGAATGAAGTAAGTCTCCAGCTTTTTTTGTGCTATGTTTATCTATTTGCTGTGTGAAGACTCAAGATCCCCATCATTTTTTGCATTTTGTTGATTCTAGAACACTACCTATTTCCACCCTAAAGCAAAATCTAGCTACAGTCCAATAGTTTCAGCTCTGAAATGTATTGTGTCATGCTCAACAGTGAGGATCACATCAAGTGCTACTCTCCACAGTGAAGAGAGCAGTAAAACAGAGAATTCCTGGGGCTTATCTTTTTCTCCCAAAAAATATTGAATTTCTATCTGTGGCCCACAGCCCTTGCTTTCAAATCCTAGTGATGCCTCTGGCAGAAAGTTCTGGTAGCAGGGATACAGTCTAAGCAGAGGCTTAATGTAAAATCTGTTCCTCTTTGGCAGACCTCCATCTTTTCTAGGGGGTGAGAAGATTTAAATGTTCCTAAACTGTTCTTCTTACAAGTTGAAGGATTGTCTGGCTCAGTCAAATTGACATCAGAACACTGGAAGATTTGCTGTTCTACTTTTTTGCTTTTTTTTTTTTATTTTATTTTTTTTTTCATCAGAAGTAGATCAATACCTGGAAAATATTTGCAGTCTTTATAATCCTAACGATGCTGTATTGCCTTTAGGGCATTGTATCAGCATTGTTTTGCCATAAATGATAGAATGATAGGAGCAAGATATAGATTTCTAACTTTCACAGCTTGGCACTTGATACTATGGTAATTGCTTTAGATAAAGTATTTATGTATAATGTTTAGATTGCAACTTTTTGGAATATTTTTGAAAGTAAAATGTGCTTGTATCTCTAACTATTTAGACACACGCACTTATTTTACTATTTAAACCCACTCCCTGTTCCCTTGGGAGTAGTCTATAACCTAAGTTACTGATGAAACTTTTTACCAATACCTAAGTAGTATATGCAATGACTTAAGATACTTGCCCAAGTTACCTCACCTTCTGCTGGTAACTAGCAGGAGTGCATATCCTCAGATGATTTCTAGTAGCTCGAACAGTAATTTCAACATTTTCAGCTTTGATCCTTACTAAGAACAGAACTCCGTACTGGACAAGGAGTGAAGCAGTAGAATTGTAGAATCGTTAAGATGGGAAAAGACCTCCAAGATCAACAAGTTTAACTGTTTACCCACCACTGCTGTGCTTGCCACTAAACCATATCCCCAAGTTCCTTGTCCACAAGTTTTTCAGTATTTCCAAAGATGATGATTCCACCGGTTCCTTGGTATATTTTTTCAGTGCCTGACTACCCTTTTAGTGACATTTTTCTGAATATCTAATCTAAACCTTCCCTTGTGCAATTTGAGGCCATTTCCTCTTGTCCTGTCCCTTGTTATCTGACACAAGCGACCAACTTCCACCTCACTACAACCTCCTTTCACTGCCTCCAGAAATTTGGAAACACAAATATGCTTTTCACTCCATTTTATTGTGTTTTCATCAGGAATGTTGCTGTTAGACCAGGAAACTTGAGCCTCTTCATCTCACCTGTTAGAAAAACTCCACTCCACTGCATTTGTATACACATGAAATCACTATTTCAATGTCTTTTAAAATAATTTTTTGGATCATATATCAATTTTTATTGATAAAAATTTATATTTATTCTTTAAAACAAATAGGCATCATAAAATTATTTTACTACCAGAAGTTAACTTTCTTTTAGACAAATTATACTTTATGACACTTTTTTGTCAAATGCGTGTTACTGAGTGATTCAATTTTTGTAATTTGATATTTCATTTTGTTTTTAATTTAAATAGCTTCATAAGACTGATGCCATGTCACAATGCACACCTCTTATGAAGTTCTTTGAGTGTAGAAGAGTCTAAAGCTGATATTTTCAGGCCAAAAGTCTTCGTGATCTAGGGTCAATCCCAGTAAGTGACATCTTCAGAGCAAAGGCACACAGAATTGAAAATTCCTCGAGAATTTAATGCCTGTGTATCTGCATCTTATCCAAAAGTCTGTTTCATTAATGTGTCACAAAATAGTGTCATGGTTGATAGTAGTGGGTCTTCTCAAATTATTTCTAAATATTTTTTTAATTCTATTTTGAAAGTCTGTATCTGTTCACATGGTTTTTCAGGTTGTTCAATTTGAAATTAGTTTTCTACAAAGTTGAAACCCATCTGCTTTGCTGGAATGGATTAATTAACACAGATGTGTACCAATTAGGTAATTTCAACTGTCCAAAATGTTGACATTTTCTGAATGTCTCACCACAAGTCTGCTTAGCTGTTGTCTTAGTTTGCCTGTTTCATATGTAGATGTGTATGCATGTAGGCAAGGGGAAGGAGCCAGCTTTCATGAAACACCAACACCCGCTTTGCCATTCAGCAGATGCGCATCAAGCTTCAGATCCTGCCAAATAGTCCATGTGGATACTACGCCTTCAACTGCTGGTTTAAGATGGTGGGTGCTCAGAGGGATGGAAAAAAACCATCTTTTTGGGACTGCCTATGCATTCTTCATGGTTTGGGGTTCGATTTTTATTTTTCAGTTGGAGGAGTATTTGTTGGGGAAAGGCAATCAGTCATACAAACACTGGGAATTTGAATACTGGCCCCTAGAATCTGTCATCTTTTTTCATGTTAAGCAACGTCTCAGTTTGAAAATAGCCTCCCCCAGAGATATTATTGTAGGATAAATTTCTTCAAAGGGAGGAGGATTTCAGAAATATAGTGGAAATGATAGAAAATGAAATGACCTGATTAAATTTAAGAGTGCATATGATAAGTCTTCATGCTTCTGCTCTGGAGTTGAGATCTGATCTCAGTATCATAGCCCTGGAATTTGTTCCTGGGTTTGTTTGTTTGTTTGTTTGTTTATTAAACATGTTTTATGTACTCTATCTTTCATTACTGTGGATTGAATTTTCTCTCTAGATCTTTCAGTCATATTTTTACAGAAGACTATTTTTTTATCTGCAGTCAGTTGCTACTATATAGATTACTGTAATTTAGGGTTATTTTTATTTGTGTTAATGAGCACATTGTTCAAGAGTTTGTAGTTCTGCATTCCTAAGCTTGATGAAAATAGTAAAAAAAAAATAAATCTGTCTAGGATTGGTTCTATTTCTGGTTTTGTTTAAAAGTTAGAAGGATTTACACGGAAAAGGGAAGGAAGGGTATGTCATAACTTTTGTGCTAAGTAAAAGGTTTTGTTTGTATAAATCACATACTGCATTCATCATGCTTAAGACAAATGGCAAACAGTACATTTTACCATTCTCATATAAATTAGGAATCTGCATCAATAACACTAATTCTCCATTTGACTGTTTCCTTTTCTTTTACTTTCCTCCTTCCCTAATGGCATTATTAGTCGCCATTGCTGCTTTCCCACCCTAGTATTACTAACTTGAGCAGCTTGTTCTTTAAAAATCTTGGCCTTTCATTCGTGAGCCCATTACTTTTATTCTTTTTCTGCTTCTCCAGTTTTCTTTTTCTGATGATGTTGTCATCATCAGTGGAGTTATGATAAAGAAGTTTGGTACTATTTATAGATTCTGGGCCTGTAGCCAGCTATTTTCATTCCTTCAATGCTATTTAAATCTATTGTTCATTTTTGATTGCAGTACAGCTTCCTCTCATTTTCCACCCAGACCTGTGAGGTTTCTGAAGCTATCAACAACGAAATGATGGGTTTAGTCTCTATTTTAAAAAGCCATAAGATGGAAAGAATGGAAGATTTTCTTCCTTTGTTTTTGTTGTGGTCTACTTAATATTAGTTATTAAAGTGAAGCTAGTGCTTCCACTAGAGCTAGGATACGGCATTTTAAATATTCGGTTCAAAGGGAGTTAATTTAGAAAATTGTTCCTCTTTTATTTGATAAAGTGCTATGAACATTTGTAATAAGAGTATACTGTTTAAAACTCTTGACAAGTAGGGATAAATATTCAGCATGCTACATGGACAAGTGCTCCTGAGATTGCTGTATTGTTAGTACAAAGAGATACCTATTTTTTGTGCACTATACTGAAATACATCCCATTAGATTAAGAGTATGGCTCCTGCTCTTGTTCCCCCAGGATCTCAGAGTTCTCCTTTTGTGTCTCCTCACTATTTATCTGATTATGGCTCTCTAAAATAGAGAAAAATAGAACATTTCACAGTATCTTCTCCTTAAATTAAGTCCTTCAAAACACAATGAGGATATCTTGCAAGGCTATTGCTGATATAATAAAGCTGTTTAGTTACCTTGAACTGGTGCACTAACACTCTAAATCTAATAAGTCAGATATAAAAAAAAAAAGTTTAGTGTTATGTTTGTGACTTAAATTGATAATAAAAAAGAGAATTGTAATTTAGAGTGATTTACTGCCTTTAAGTTAGTCTGTTGTGAATGCATGACATGTTCTTAGGAACAGAAGCATGACTAGAGACAAAATCATATCATACTGCTGGCAAAGTCCTTCCACAGCCTTCTGAAGCTTAGACTTTGTTTATGCAGGTGTGTGTTTCTGGATTTCCAACTGCACAGGAAAGATAATCTCAGACCTTGCATCACAAACTTTCTGATTTTCAAGTTCATTTAGGTAGGCTGCAGAGATAAATACTGTAGTGGTAAGATGACCCCCCCCAGTGACATTGCTGTTTATTTACCAGAACAAAGTAATTACCTTTTCAGAACACGACTTCTTTGTCATAAACGTAATTCCATTCTGAAGTCCTAAGCAGAATCCCTTATTAACATAGTAGAAGATATTTAGTACAAATATTGTGCAGCTTGTTGATTTTGTAAATGTTGATATGATAACTTGCATAAACTACTACAGTACATGTATCTTGAATTTTTTGCCTAATTTCTAATGGATAGGAAAAGTTATACTCATGTCATCAAAAAGTAATGATGTCTTTCTACAACTGTTGTTGAGATTGCCTTGACATGAGTGTCATGATGTGTCTGCGGGACTACATCCCCTTATGATTCTGGTTTATTGGGCATGGTCTAATGTTTTGCCCAAACTTCAACATAAAACAGAAGAATCACAGCTATTGTTATTCAAAAGCATTTGATGGAGTGCAAGACCACACTTCCAAAGTAACCAATAATCAGGTTTCATTTACAAGAAGTGGGGGACTTAGGTTCTAGGTCATCTTCTGCTTTAGAAGACAAAAGCCTTCATCTTTTACCTTCTTAAAGTGACAGCATAATAACAAAATAACCTTGAATAGGACTGTTTTTCTGTCATTCATTTGAAAAGCAATCACTTGTGAATAAAAGAGTAAAATTAATGCTGGACTCCTGGTCTCTGGAAGGGCAAGGTCCAGAGGAAGTGCTGTTGCTACTGTGGTTAAAAGGACACTGTTCTTTGGGAGACCTTATACTTCCTAGAACTGTTTATGTGTTTGCCATTAAATAGCTGTTGGAAACAATGTATTGTTGTCACCTTCACATTTCCCTCCATCTGTGTTTTAAAAGAAAATAGCCAATAATTCATTCCTGAAGGGAAAATGTGGACACTGATACCTTGTAGAAGGCTATGAGTGAAACATTATTGTGAGTTGACCCTGGCTGGACACTAGGTGCCCACCAAAGCCACTGCATCATTCCCCTTCTCAATTGGACATGGGAGAAAATATAACAGAAGATTTATGTGTCAAGACAGGACAGGGAAAGATCCCTCACTGGTTACCACCATGAGCAAACCAGATACTGCTTGGGGGCATTAGTTTAATTTATCACCAATCAAATTAGAATAAGATACCGAGAAATACAGTCAAACTTTAAAAACACTTTTTCTCCATCCCTCTCTTCTTCCTGGGCTTAAATATATCCCTGATTCTGTATGTCTTCCTCTTAATGTCACAAGCAAGTGGTAAATGCAAGTTCTGCTCCGTTCATCACAGGTTATCTCTGCTGCTCCTCAAAAGAGGACTCTCCACACTCTTCCCCTCTCCAGCATGGGTCCCTTTTTTCACACAGAGTGCATCCTTCAGGAACAAACTATTCCAGCATGGGTTTCCCATGGGTTCACAAGTTCTACCAGCAAACCTGTAGCTCCCCTGCTACCAAACCTTACTATTGAAACACCATATAGGCAGATGGCCAGAAGGGCCAAAACTCTGAGTGAGTTGGTGTGTCAGATTCAGCTCTCCCCAGTGTTTTCAATTATTTATCATTGGCCTGCTTTTGTAGTTTTAAATCACAGTCCTATTTCATTGCATTGTTCTGTCTGGAAGCTATAGAGAGATTTTCGGATGGATAGAACTGAGAGACCAGATATTTAGAAATTTCCACTTTTTTAAATCTAGCAGTATTTATGCGAAGGATATTTGCACAAATCAAAGGATGAAACTAGCACTGTTTCTGTGAGTACACAGCTTAAACCTTAGTGTTTCAGTCAGGCAATATTTGATAGTGTACTAGTTTGAAATCAAACCAGTGGGAGATCGCAAGTCAGAATTTAATAGAAAAAAGAAAATTAAAAGAAATAAATAAATGCAGTAGTCCAAGAACACTGGCAAAGTCAGAATACACCCTGACACTCTATGATGGTAGCAGTCCAAGCAAAGCAGTTCCGTTGAAGCAGTGATCCTGTAGGAAGAAAAGGATGAGAAAGTCCAACGGTAGCTCTTGTCCTCTGGGAGTCCAGTAGGTAAGCGCTCCTGTGGTGTTCAGAGTCTCAGCTTATATCCAGGATGGAATAGTTGGCTCCTCCCTCTGGGTGAAGCATCTCACAATGGGATGGTGAGTCATGTGATAAGGCCTGATGGGCCCATTAACAGCAGATAGTCCAGGAGGGAGTTATCTCTGAGTCATGGGGTGAGGCATTGATGGCCCATTAACAGAAGATAGTACAGAGGGAGGAGGCAAGGAACACTGCTTCATCAGCTGTTTCAACAGCTAACGGAGATGGTAATAGAATATATTTCAACCTAGGACAGATACAAAATTATTTTAACTATCCAAAGGTAGTTCTGCTTTTTAGATGACAGTCAAAGATGGAGAATGGCAAAAGGCAGATCTGAAGTCTTGGGCTGAACTGGCAAGCCTAAACTGACAATGATGTTTACAAAGGAAAGGACTACCTTTTAACACTGGGAGTGTAGATTCGAGTAGACCAGTGGATTCCCTCTTAGACCTGTCCATAAACTTGCTTTGATTAGGTTTCTTTGAGTTTATGTTCTGTAGAAAAGAAAATCTTAAGAGATTCCCTAGTCCTAAATAATTTTTATACAGAGATCCCATTTTTTATCCCTTAACTCTTGCACTTTGGAGAAAAGTGTCTATAAGACTCTGGAGTACTTTCATACGATAGTTAGTTCACACTGGTTCTAGCAGGAGCTCATCAAAACCACTGAAATTCTCAGCAAAGGGAGTTTCTTTGAAATTTCTTTAAATAGACCTAGAATTATCTGACTTTTTATATATACAAACAAATATAAAGATAGATATAAAGTACCTGCCTCATTAGTACAGTGCATCCTATGAACCACAATTAATTATCTTGAAAAGGACATCTGCAATGTTTAGATGGAAAGGGAAATGTGTTATTATTATGAATAATTAATTTTCAATGGTTGTGTGGGATTTCCAGCTATGAGATTTTCATCGATTTTAATGGAAGTTACATGGCTAAGTCCACTCCCTGTTTTGAGTCTGCAGTGTTTTGTGATTATAAAAAGAGATCAGAGAATGTCCACATCAGCTGTAATAAATTACATGTCCCGTTCTATATAAGTGGGGGCAAAAGTGAAATGCCCATTTAAAACAACCATGTCATACTTGTCTGACAAGGTGTTGATACAAGTTTCATTACCTTAATAAAAAGATAGACCAACCAGAGTATTACAACAAAACTTTGGTGGAAGGGACTATTTTAATAAATATACTAACAAAATTATTTTTTATGAAGTTGCAGTAAAGAAACACTGGAAATTGGATTGGTTTGTAATGTCAATAGCATATCGAAGTCTTGGCAGGTTCTGAAGTACCATGGTCATGTATTTTGTAAATGGCTCCTTATTTTAGAGAAGGCTGATGAGGGTGAGATTGCCTCTCTTTCAAGAAGGGAGCGGAAGATATGATGAACTCAACTGAATAGGGATTACAAGTCAAAAGTTTTGATATAACAAAAAAACATTGTCAGTGGTTGGAGATGAAGTCTTTAGGAGGTATCAACAAGCAGCCAAGCAAAGTCATGTTCTGAACGGGCAGAACCGGAACAGGACATAGAATATGCTCCAGCATGTAGAGGCCACTGGAAATAACATTTCAGATGCCCTGCGACTTTTTTTACTGTGCTGATTTAAAAGTAAACCAATGGGAGAAATGAACCTAGTTTAAGAGAGATTACAAGTATGAGTTACAATTTACTAAAAAGATTACAATACATACACCAATACAAAGAAAAACCAGTTTTAACCCATAACAACACAGTATAATCCAGTGCCCTGGGACAAGAACAGCATAGTGCTCATTGGATCCTGTGCCACCATGTGGTCCCCCTGGGTGCAAAGCAGAATAAAAGGAAACCTGTTGGTCAGGATGATGGTCACAGTTCTTTCTAAGTAATGATAGCAGTCTTGTCAAGAGTGGCGGTCACACTCTGGATCAGAGTGGTGCCAGAAGTCCCCAAAACTGAAGATTATATATTGCCAGGGTCAGGTGGGAATGTCCAGTACCTCCCCCAGGGCAGGGAGTTTCTCAATGGGTGATTTAACTCTATGAGTCATGAGATATTTTTGGAATCTTTGATGATCTTTGATGGTGCTGTACCAGACAACTGCAAAAATCACATCCATGTGCCCAAGATTATCATCCAAATGCTTCTTGGTCTTTATCAGGCTTGGTGCTGTGACCACTTCTCTGAGGAGTTCCAGTGGTCAACCACCATCTGGGTGAAGAACCTTTTTCTAATATCCAAATAAACCTCCCCTGAAACAGCTTTATGCCATTTTCGAACTCTGTCAAGCTTGGGACTTCCTCGGTGTCCTGGTTTGGACACTAGGGGACAGTAACAATGATGAGAGACTCAACAGAGAAGACAACAGCAGTTTTATTATCTAGGGGCTCTATAAACTGTGGAACCCCACTAAAGCACAAACCGATTACATACACAACAACCCAACAATATTCACAAGAACAGGGGAAAAAGAAAGAAAAGGGAAAAAACCCCAAACTACTCCTCTGAGCTAGCTGCTGAGCTGGGGAGCAAGGGAAGGAGGGAAGGCTGCGTCACAGATGGTGCTGGTCCTAGTCTAGGAGTGCCTGAAAAAGAATGACAGTGAAAATGGCACCGGGGGAACTCAAAGAGGAGAGATACCACAACTCTTGTCGCTTCCATGTGGTTCCTCTGCCGAAACTGCCTGAGCTCCAATGACACTGCGTGGCCAAGGACCCAGGAGGAGCAGGAGCCGACCTTCTCTCAGCAATGAAGTAGCCGAAAAAGGGTCCAAACTTCCATTCCTCCGGCTTTCATGGACTGCCTGTTCTCACGTTTTCTTAGGGCAGCCTCCCGGGCATGCCACTTCCCCATTGGACAGCAGCATGGGGGCACTGCCCTCTCTCCAAGATCCCACCATGCAACAAAGAAGGTATTCTCACCAAAATGCCCACGTGGCTGCTCTCACTGAGAGGAGAGGGGCTGCCACCGTGGCCCTGCCAGCAGGGGAGTGTCCCTGGGAGGGGCCTGGGGGCTGCCAGGCTGCCGTGAGGGTCACTGCCACCCCCAGCGGGGTGGCGGTGGTGCCCCCGCTGCTGCCTGAGGCCAGGGACGGGGCAGTGGTGGTGGGAGCACAGGGTGTAGCCAAGGAAATGGCAGCAGTGTTGCTGACACCATCCCACTCCGACGCCGCAGCCCCCCAGTGCCCCAGCCCAGAGTGGGAACACAGGGAATGCCCCCGCGCCACCCTAGCCTTGACACCACCTGGATTCAGGACCCAGCCATTTTGCTCTGCTTCCCCTCTCCCAGGAACAGGGAAAGAAAAAAGGTTTTAAACAGACAAACACCCCCTCTCCCTCCCCCTAGAAAAAAACCCCCAAGATTAAACCCATTACACCTGGGAACCTGCCCCAGCACCTAACCACCCTCTACATGAAAAGCCTTTTCCTAAGATCCAGTATAAGCCTCCCCTGACACAACTTCAGGCCATTCCCTTGGGTCCTGTCACTACCCTCTACAGAGAAGAGATCAGTGCTTGCTCCTCTTCTACCCCTCATGAGGAAATTGTAACTGCAATGAAGTCTCCCCTCAGTCTCCTCTTCTCCAGGCTGAACAGACCAAGTGACCTCAGCCTCCTCATATGACTTCTTCTCAAGGCCTTTCACCATCTTCGCAGCTCCTCCTTTGGACACTCTCTGACAGCTTTTTATCATTATATTGTGATGCCCAAAACTGCACACAGTACTGGAAGTGAGGCCACACCATTGCAGAGCAGAGTGGGACAATTATCTTCCTCCACCAGCTGGTGATGCTTTGCCTGGTGCACTCCAGGACATGGTTGGCCCTTCTGGCTGCCACGGCATACTGTTGGCTCATTTCCCATTCACCAGGACCCCCAGGTCCCTTTTCATGGTGCTGCTCTCCAGTTTCTCATTCCCCAGTCTCTATATACATTCAGGTCTGTCTAGTCCCAGGGGCAACATCTGGCACTTTTAAAATTTTAAACCATTGGTGATGACCCAGCCTTTTAATTTGAAAATGAGAAGGAGATTCCATATGAGATATATTTCATATAAATGATATACCATATGAATGATATATCCAGTATAAAGGAGATATATCTCATAAAAAGGTTCTGAATAAGATTTGGCTTAAACTTAAAGGGTGCAAGAAACAGAACTCAATTCTTAAAACTACCTTTTGTCAATGTATGGAGAGTATGGAGAGGAAATGCTCGTTGTGACCTGAGACAAGGAACAGCATGTGACGGAATCATTTCTACTTCTATGCTCTGAGCCCTGTTGAATGCTGGCTGTGAGAAAAATGAAGAACAAGTTGGGGTAAAAATTGCACCTTTTTATTCATTTTTGCCTAAAATGATGACAACCTTAATGGCTTGAAGTACAGTAAATGTAAATTACCTTCATAACAGAAGTTAGCTTAATGAACCTTTTTTGAAATATTGCATGTTTTTGTACTATAAGACTGCCACTCTGTATATCATCAGACACAGCACTGGAGACAGTACAGCAAACCACTTCCATGAATAAATGCTCTAAAATTGACTGTCTCGCCCTGGTGGAATAAACATTTGATAAAGCTGGATACACTTGTTGGAAAAATCAGGCTTTCCTACTAAGTATTATAGCAATGAGGAGATTGGCTAGGTGGACCAGAGAACTTCCTATATTCTTTAAATATCTGCATGCTTGTAATGTGCATCTAGGCAAAACAGGTTTCTAGGCAAAACAGATTTCTAGGCAAAATATTAATTAAAAAATATTTAATAGATCTAGCTCAATGCTGAAGGAATAATGCAACAAATGACACCGTTGACAGTAGAAGTGTGTTTTTTCCTATGTATTTTCAAATATATATCTATGATGTAACGTATTTCTTGCATTGTAACTGTTTATTAAAATATCTGGAAGAGGATACTGTTTGAAAACAAATTAGGAATTTTTTAACCAAAATTGTTATTTATATTCCTTCCTTGTGAAGTTATTCAAGTGGTTTATAATTTACATATATTGAAACTATATTATTGATTGATCTCTTTGTGAAAGTTAGCAGAAAATATAAATTTATTCAAGTAAAATAAAGATTAGTAATTAAATATTTTTAAAAAACAACTATTTCTGATGTACTTCAAATTTATCTTAGACTTTTTTCTCTGTTTTTGTCATTATGGTAAAAATATCTAATTTTTTTCCTTATCTATAAAAAAACTTAAGCTATCCTTTAAATTAGCTGTACTAGAAGCTTTGATACGAAACTTTAGAATCAAGTTCCATGTGTTCGACAACCTTTGTATCTACTTGGATTTTCTGTTTAGTTCCCCAAATTTCTTACTATGTCTCTGCCTTTATTTCCTCAGTCTTGCATATATTTTAGCTTCACAAAAAGTTTATAGTTTGTTTTATAGGGAAAGCAGACTGCCATAATACCAAGATGATAATCTTTTCTTCCCTTTCCAATTTTGATAATATTGTTGACATTGACTATCTTGACAAAATGTAACACAAATTGCAAGCTGAATTCCACCCTTTGGAGTACATAAAACAAATAAAATGCTTGTTTCACAAGTGCTTTCTCTCATATAAATCAAAATGTGATTCAAACACATGAACCCATAAGTCTTTGAATTTTATGACCTCTGAGTAATCCTAAATACAATTTGATTGCCTTAGGGTACATTGAGCTGTTTCAAAGTACAGGTTGCTTTCACAAAAAGAAAGGAATTATAGAAATGTGTGGAATTTAAATTTAGTGTAAATTTAAATGTAGCCTTGCCAATTGCAATATATATATGTTTGTCATTTGTGCTTTTGACCTGTACTAAACAGCACTTTGATTATTACACAGGTAAAATATTCAGTGTGGTGTTATAGGTTCTGCAAGCATTGATTAAACTCTCCAGTGTTCATGAAGTCTGACAGGGATTCAAAGGAGGAAATGTAAAACTTGAAGGTACAGCAGTATAGTGACATTTCACTCTATAAAGCTGCCAATATTTTAATCCTGCACGTAAATCATTTTCATCAGCTCAATTCCATATCTTAATTTGTGTAGCAAACAAAGTATTGGATTGCATTATATTTAATAATTAAGAACATGATATCAATTTCCATACGTTCTAAGTTCCTGGACAAGAAATAGAGTTAACATTTTTTGTTTCAATTTGTTTGCTTTACAAAATAAGAATGATTAAGGATTAGGTCCAATTTTCATACTGTGATCAACTAAAGTTTCATTATTCGTTTTTATAGAACTGTTAGTTTCTCTGCTTAAGTGATGTCTTCGTCAATGTTCATGTTGTATTCATTTAGAGTGATGATTGATATGGTAATAGATACAGTGTGATTGAAAGCAACCTTTGTCAATAGGAAGGCCAAATACTCAAACAGAGTATTGGTTTGAGTTTGCTCATTATTGGAGACCTTTCATAGTCATATTGACTTGCTGTCCAAATGTTGTTACTTACCTGATGCTTTCATTGTTTAAATGGTATAGACATTGGTATTGAACATGACTTTTCCCAATATTTGTTCTAAAATACACACATGACTCAATTATCCGATGAAAATTCTTGAGGACTATTTTCAAGGTATTAAAATGGTATTTGGGGAATATAAACTAATTTTTTGTTACAAAAAATCAGATTCTATACTGGTGATGTCAATGTAATGTGTTCTCTGCTGTGATTTTGTATTTCTTGATATTAGAAAATGATAGGATGTTTGATTTTTCTGAAATGTTTTTCATCGCAGATACAAGTCACATCTTTTGTAAAAGAGCATTCCAGGGTCACAGAAAATATTACTGTTCCCTTATGTGTAGACTCTGCCATTCAAGAGCTTTTGTACTCTTGATGAAAACTCTTCTGGACTCATTCTGGCCCTAATCATGTATTAGACGTGCCTACTAATGATGTGACCTTGATCTGGGTATTAAGTAATTTCAAGAGTATCAGGAAAAATAGTCCTCTTCTTCATTGCACGTTGAAACTTGCTAAGGGATCATACCCTTGTGCAAAAACTTAGGGGTGCAAAATAAACCAAAAGAGACATTTTTATCCAAAGGTGGAAAGTCTTCATGGGACTATGGAGTTGGATTATCCCTTATGATTTTCATTGTAGACCAAATAGCAGATGAGAACTAAGATCCCTCTGGAGGACACAGAACAGAGTTAAATCATGAGTTAGGCATGAGGTGTTTTGGGTGACATGGATGGCTTTCTGCCCTAACAGGCAGCATAATGACTACAAAGACACAATGTTATAACTCTGTCCTTCCTGACTTGTCCATACCTTTCACAAGATATCCTCCATATCTTCCTAAAACTCAACACTTGCTTCTGCTAAGTCCTTTGCATGCCTGAAAAGGTCTTCATTTACTCCCTTCTTTTCCTTTCTAATTTGCTGCCAAAGAAGGTTAGTTCTATCACAGATCTTTCCAGATCCCTTTAAATTTGAAAATCCACTCAAAAGTGAGATGGCAATATAAAGGAGTTTAATGTTCATATACGAAATATAGAAAAATGGAGAAAGTATAGAAATTTTTTTCTCTTTTATCCCATGATTATGTTTCCACTCAATAAAGACTCTTTACTGGAAATTTCGTTCGTGATTTCAAATTTATGAACTACCACAAGTAATTTTGAGCAGCACTGAATCAAGCTCCGCTTACACAGTTTTCAATTAAATATGTAGAAAACATTCACTGTTTCCTCAAGTCTCCTGTGACAGTTCTTTAAGAAAAATGTAATGAAGGCTAGTTTGTAAGATTTGCAAGCTAATATTGCTGTTAAATACTGAGAGTCAGATAGACTTCCTTAGAAGGTCTGAGGAGGCATCCATTCTAGTTATGAAAGTGTCTGTATTTGTTTATGATGTGATTCAATGAGCAGTTTTCCTTTTAACTCACTTATTACTCAAAGTACCAACAAGCTATAGTGTTTTTTTTTGTAACTTAGCCAGTGTCAGCTACCTTCCTTGCTCAATTTCTTTGTGTTTGTGCCTCTCTCTGTGCATAGTTCCCGAACCTGTGACACTAGCTATCATTGTACTATAGGTACATTAGAAGACTGCAAATAATATGCATGCAACAACCACTTTCCTTATTAAAGTGTGAGAATGGACAGTGAAGAATATTATAGAAAAGGGTCTTTCTCTTGTCTAAGCACCATAACGCTCTCCCTAGATTCCTAGAAAGAGATGTGTTGAGCAACATCACCAATATTATGTATGTATGAATGTATGAATGTATGCATGTATGTATGTATGTATGTATGTATCTGTCTGTCTGTCTGTCTGTTTGTCTGTCTGTCTGCCTGCCTGCCTGCCTGCCTGCCTGCCTGCTTGCTTGCCTGCCTGCCTGCCTGTTCGTCCATAACATAAATGCTATGTTTATTTCTTTGGATTTTTACTTTATTTTTGATAATGTTCCCTTAATTAAATAGAAATAAGAAAATTCAGACCTATGGATATTTACTTATATTTCTTTTTATTTAGAAGCCCTCCACTTTCTTAGAGCATTTAATATATAGGAATTTAATGCTCTTCAGTACTCAACATATTTATTAAAGAAATATATATTCCCTTCCAGAAAAGTAAGTATAAGTTTAGGTATTTAAGGAGGTTTTCCCCTCCTTTTCTTCTAATACTAATAATACTAATACTAATAGTGAGGAAACATTTCTATTTAAATAGGAAAACAAAGCAAACAAATCATCAGTGTCATTGTCTAGAGGTCTCTTGCTTTGACAGATTATATTATATTGAAGCAGAAAAAGGCATTGAGCCTTTGTATTGCCTACATTCTAATGTCAGTAATGCAAACTCAAATTTTCCAACATGTAAAACAAACAAACAAACAAAAAATGCATAATCAGTGTTGTAATTCCTTGGCTTTACACACACTAACTGAAATTGCCCACTGACCATCCTAGTGATGCTTTCACAAATTGCAGTTTTTATTTCTTAATATTTACAAAATATTGCTGTTGAATAGCACGTGAACACCAGGGCGTGTCCCATTTCAAACAAATAGAAAATATATGGCATCACATGCTCTGTTCTGTGAGCAGAAGCCAGAAAGAGGGAAAACTTACAGGTGTTGAAATACAGAGCAGGAAGATAATGTGAACTGCAGACACTGTGAAAGACAATTCAGCAATGCAGAAAGGAGCCTGGAGAGTGCAATTAGAAACAAAGGAGATGAAAATGTGCTTGATGGCAGGCAGGCTATAGATTGAAAATCTTCATTTTTCTTTCTAGGGTGGTAACAAGGTTCATTTTCTCTGCCCTTTGGGAACCTCTACATGGTATTTGTGGGCAGATATGATTCCAGGCTTCTTCTCTTTTGAGTTGTCAGGCACAAAGTTCTTTAGACTGGAAAATATTGCAATTATTGGGATTTTTTCCAAAACTTAAAAAAAAAAGAATAGGAAAACAGGAAAATTCAGGTCATAACATCTTTATTATCCAGTAACATAAACCAGCAACTGGTATTTTTTACTTGATAATAGTTACTTTCTATTTTACAAGTCAGTTTGGAATACAGAAGTGCTTTGCCTTGCACTTATTAGTAACCTCTTTTGTTGGAGGAAAAAAACCCAACTCTTGTGGGATTCCTACTGTTGAGAGGGCTTCTGGAAGAAACTCTGTTCCCTTGGCATGGATTGCACTGTGGGAGAGGTTGATGGGAATCTCAAGGCTTAACCAAAACAAACTGTTTTATAACTGTAGACCTTACCATAACAACAGCAACAAGATCAAAGTTATTTGACAAGAACGAATAAAATACCCATTCAGGTAAAGTGTGGGTAGTGATGAATCAAGGGCAAGAAGTCACTCTAGATATGAAGCAGTTTGCAATGGACAGTAAAGACACTATGAGAAAAAAGATTTGATAAATTTGCTTGAACTGTGAATGAGTTTGTCTTTGCAAGGAAAAGATTTTGTCCAAGAAGTTTACCTTTGCTGGCAGAGCTCTGAAGTTCCTAAGTGTGCTAAGTTCCTTTTCAAAAGAGATGAAGCATTGCAGGGACTGCTAAGGAAAGATGGAAAGAGCTAGTTGAAGCTTCTGTTTTTAAAACTGAAAAGACAATCAAATAGTGAATTATTTCTCCATTTAGTTGTGAGCTTGTGCCAGAGACAGTGTTATGGAATGATAATGTCGATACAAGGAAATCTGGTAGACCTGACCTAACCTGCAAAAAACTGAAATGTTGCATTCATATTTTTCTTCCTGAGTACATGAGCAGCACTGAGCCCAATGAGTACTTACGCACTTATACATACACATATAAAAATATTTGCCTTTAATACATATAAAGATTATTAGAGGAATAAGATAGTTGTTCATTAGCAAACATTTCAGATCAGTAAATACAGCTAGTGGAAGAATACAAATGATGTGAGGAAAAATAGGAAGATGCTTTTGGAACAATCTGACATATGCTAAAGAGCATGAAAAAGAATCAAGGTGGCAGGCGGAGGATTTAATGTATTAGGCAATTAAGTCTGAAAAGGAGAAATGTTTTAAGAAGAAGGATTCCGAACTATTTTTGCATTGTCAATAGCAGATACAAGAGGAAACTTTCGATTAAAATTTGGAAAGTAAAAAGATTGGAAAGAAAAATGTGTGCACACAATGGAGAGCCTAATGATGAAAAAACCTGACAATAGTAAGAAATAGAAAAATAATTTGTATTTAGAGATTTGGAATGCAAAAGTATGGACAGAACTGCAGAATGAAAAAGGCTAGAGATAGGAAAAAATAAAATCTCAAGAATTTAAGGAATTGAAAACCTATAAAACCAAACAACTAAATTAAGAGAAAATTTGAAGGAAAATTAAAGTTATGAAAGATTAACGAGAAAGGTTGGGAAAGAATTAGGAGAAAAATTCCTATATGTTATCTCTTAAGAAGCATGGGTAAAAATGATACAGAGAGGGAAGACTGGAACTCTCCCTAGGTTTCCTCCAGTGGATGGAGACAGAAATACAGATGACAAATGGTTGAGTTAGTTTAAGGTGTAGAGAAGCAGACAGAATGATATCAAGGAGAGGAAAAGAAGTGAAGGATATAGCTGAAATTAGAGACCATAGTGAAAACAGGGAGGAGGTATGTTAGGGAGGGAAGGACAAATCTGTGAGTATCACAAAATCAGAGAGGATGATAGCTTGGAGATCATAAATACAAATGAGTGAAAAGCTGTGGAAGAGTGAGGGTTAGTGAAGGAAAACAAGAGGTGATATGATACAAAAAGTACTAGAACTTGAAATAAATAGAATGACCTGGGGTTTTTTTTATTATTATTTTTCCCTATTTAAACAAATAAAAGCTTTACCATATGGTGCAACTTCGTATTTGCTTCATAATCTCTTAACTGAACGTTACACAGCTTTATTTTGAATTTCCAAACATTTCTCTGTGTACCATTAGGAAAAAGAAATCTCTCCTAAGAAATTACCAGGAATACAAGCACCCAAAGAGATTTTCCCAACAGAGAGGGTGACTTGTTGTTTGCAAATTAATTAGCCAGTTTAAATTTATGTATTTAATATTAGTGTATAAAAATTAAACATTTCATTGGTGTCTGCCTGTCTCTGAAGCATTCACCTCCACCTACATGTTAATACTGTTTATTAATACCTTTTCCTGATAGCATGTGAAAATAATTTTCTGAGTGTATCGCATCAGTTTAGAGCTGTTCAAAATAAAACGACATGAAGGTATAAATACTAATGGAGAAAGTGCACCATGGAGAACACCCACCTCAATATGAAACCTATTTCTTTATATACATGAGCACCAAGAAAAGAATATTGGGTTTTGTTTAAGGTTTCATTTTTTTCAGCATACGCACACCCTAGATTTTTTTTCACCTGTTAGCTTGTTGTATGTCACGTACAACATATAAAATGAAGACCAAATTGCTACTTGCTAAAAATTAAGCTGAAGATCTGTGTCTGACCATCCTAAAGCTGTGAATTGAGCTTTTATGGATGGATGATTTTATCTCAAGTTACTTCTTTTCATTACAGTTGCCCTTACTCTGGACTTCATTTCAGAAGGGCTTAAGAGGTGAGTGCAGGCAGTTTTGACATAAGTTAAGAATAAGTGTCATGTTGGGGGAGTTACATTAGATGTGAGATCAGTAGTTGTGTAAATGGCAACTGCACCGCACAAATAAATACCTAAGTGACATGAATATCCTAAAGGGATTACAAAAGAAGAGAAGAGAAAATGTACAGAAGTCCAGGAAGACAAAAAGAATTCTTTAGAAACACAGAATTCCTACATAAGCATAACTTTTAAAGTGTGATATTGCACTTTGATGCATATGTCTTTAATACATATAACTTGGAGATGATACACTGTTATTAGAGACTTATCATGCCTGATGTGCAATGCAGAGGCGTTTGCTTTGATGAATTGGAATTTGCTGTCATGAATCCAATGGCAGCAATGTGACACATCACTACCACTAGCATTCAGAGGCTTATAGCTATTATTACCTTATATTAATACATAGACATATACAGGACAGAAGCAAATCTTTATCTATTTGTGTCCTCCACCACAAAATTCTTATTTCCTTCAATGTTTAATACTGCTTGTGTGTTTCAAACTTAATCCTGCATATCAAAATAACACTTAGTCTTTATAGCTACAGTGAGTGTTCCTATCGCTAAACACGTATATTATTCTAGACTTATTTCTGTGAGATTTATGCATACTGCATAAAGGAGACAAGTGAGAATTTCTTCCCTGCTTAAGAAATATTTTAGCTATTCAAAATATCTGAGTAGAAGAAGAAACATAAAGGAAAACAGTAAACTATAAGAGCTGAATCCTTTGTTATAAAATGCATATTCATTGGGGGGAAAAAAAGCTGGAAACATTTTAGAATTGCATATATACAAATTACAGCTGCTCTGACTACTCTGTATGTCATTCAGTTTTAAAAGAGACAGGCTCTCTTTATGAATTTTAGAACTGTCAAATTCTTCCTTAGAAATAGTATAAATGCAATTTGTGAAAAGATTCCAGATACGCAAAGCCACAAGGAGTTGTACAGATTTCCAAAGTTTTTAAAGTTCTGTTTACAATTTTAGGAAAGGGGGGAAACCCCTCATTTTCCTAGTTCTAGAAGATTTAAAAGAGCAAATTTGCTGTTTTCTCTTTTAACAGAGATATACAAATTACAGGCAAAAATATCACTGTATGCTTACCTTAATCTTTCTTTTTCTATGTTTTCATGAAGATCAGAAGCAGGACAAGATCTGACCCAGTGCAGCCATTCATGAGAATGCTGTCCACACGGGGGTAAACTGTGTATCTAACATACATGAATACAATGTAGTCTAAGGACAGCCCGGAGACCTTCTTAAAGAGAGGGCTTGCCTGTGATATAGCTTGCAATCTTGCAAGTACTGTCTTAAGTAGTATAGTCTGCATGTTTGCTATATGTCTGGACTGCCTGGATAAGCACTGCACAAACTGTGACTTTCAGGAACACAGAAGGAAAACAAGAGGTGTGAGAACACTCTATCAAATACTGTAGAAACCAAACTTTCTGAACAGTTAGAGGAACATTCATTAATCTGCTGCCTTTTTCTTTTCCTTTTTCCATTTTTTTCCCCCTAATTTGAAAATCGTTGATAATAAAGTAATGCATAGATTTAGCTAGACTTGCGACAAGTATTATACTTAAAAGTGCCAAAACCTAAAAGACTCCTACCTCAAGTACCTTACCACTATCTGTTTGGTACAAAACTATTGCACTTATGAATTCATGAAGCATTCTACCCTTTGAATTTTTTAATAGTTTGATTTTTAACAGCTATCTTCTCATTTTACTACAAAACAGGAAAAAAACCCTCACAACTAACTAAATTTATGGTTTGGGGTTTTTTGGGGGTGGGGGCCTGGGGGTTTTTTGGTTGAGTTTTTTTGGGAGGGATGTTTGGTTTGATCTTTTGGATTGGGTTTTTTTTGGTTGTTTGGATTTGGTTTTGTTTTTTCAAGTTGTTCTGCTCAATATTAAAGGTATGCTACACTACCTGTGTATCTTACTTGTGACATACTTCACCTGATTCACTTTTTAATTTGTTTGAGCTTGTCTTATCACCATAGATGTAGTCTGTTATTGATTAAATAATTCATTTAGCTGTCCCCAAAATGACAAACCTTCTTATTGTCACAAGAAAGTTGATATATTATACTTTGTTTACAAAAATTGTACAACAATCAGAAAGTAATGTATAACTACAATATTTTTATAGATTTTACATATTATGTACATTTCTTTAACAGTTACATCCAGCAATAAACTTACATTTATTTGATAAAAATTGAAATTAGCACTAAAAGAACTCACATTTATTGGTTGTGCTCATAGTAAAGAGGAATGGGAAAAATTCAGATGGTGAATTAGTGTACAAACCTCTTAAAAAACCTCATCATGTTTGCTAGGCTCACACATTTAATACTTTGGAATGGACAGAAATTTCGTCCAGTTTCCTGCAGTTTCATTGTGATCACATTGTATATTGCAGATAGCCATAGACACATCCCAATTTTACTTCTCTGGATGAACTTCTCACATGTATTCAAAGGTTTAAGAAGAGTTTATCTTGTTAATCCTGTGCTTAAAAAATTAATGCTGTTCCTACTTTGATATTACATTAAAGTAGACATATTTCAAAGTGACTATTCTTTTTGCACCTTCCCCTTCACTCAGAATCCTACCCACAACCTGGATTAACATACTGATTAAAAAAATTATCATCCTTACCAGCACCTTTACAGATCTCCACCCAGAAATCGTTTTAGTCTCTGCTTGTAGAACCTATAATGTTTCAGAGGCCATTTCAGAATCAGGCTTGGCACGGGCTTTTAAGACTTAGATAAATGGGACAAGAAGGGAACACACCAGAATGAGAGTTGCACACAGCACCCTACAGCCATCCTGATAAAAATGCCATATACAGCAGAGACATTTACAAGCAATTATTATCAAAGAATAGTAGGAATGGCAAACTTTTTGTATTTGAAAATTGTTCATTCTTCAGTTTGGGCCTGGCACACTTCATTTTATCAGTTAAATCAAACTATAAATTCCTTGATTTCAAGGGAACACGTTGAAGCAAAAGGAGTATTGTAGGGATTGTTCAAAGCCTCCAAAATTTTCCTTATCCTCAAGGCATTTCCTTTTTATATATAAACGTATTTTACAGATGTTAGATATCATCTTTTTAGCAAAAAAATGCTGAATAAATTAGCTGATATGTTAACTCCTAAAACCAAACAAGTTAATCTCCAAGTGCAATGCAGTAGGTAGGTACAAGAGTTTATATCATTACTAAATTATGAGCAGAAACTGTGCTTTGACTGCAATAAAATTACAAATACTGAAGCTGTATGAAGAGTAGCTGTGGTCACCTATTCAGCCTGGAGAAGAGGAGACTGAGGGGAGATCTCATTGCATTCTACACTTCCTTGTTAGGGGAAGAAGAGGGGCAAATACTGATCTCTGCTCTGTGGCGGCCAGCGACAGGACCCCAGTGAACGGCCTGAAGATGTGTCAGGGTATGTTTAGGTTGGATATTAGAAAAAAGTTTTTTACCCAGAGGGTGGTTCAGTGTTGGAACAGGTTCCCAGAGAAGTTTTCACAGCAACAAAACTGACAGATTTCAAGAAGTGTTTGGATAACACTCTCAGGCACATGGTGTGATTCTCGGGCATGGCCCTGTGTAGGGCCAGGAGCTGGACTTGATGATCCTTCTGGGTCCCTTCAACACAGTATATTCTGTGATTCTGTGAAAGAAGTTTGGAAATACAGTATTTCAGTTCCAAGGCAAAAAATTACATTGTATTTTATTTATGTATTGACATTAAATTACTTTGGATGTACCAAAGTATGACCTGTGATGTTCAGTAGTCTACTACAATTACCAAAACTGTATTAATTGCTAAAGGAGCTAAATATGGTTATTTGTATTGTTTGTATCAGTCAAACAAAAAATGCACAGAATGGACTTATAAAGAAATATGCTTGCTGATGCCAATGTCTCTCTCTCTTTCTAAATATATATATATATAAATATATATAAAATAAACATGTAAATAAAAATTTTCAAGCAATAATAACCATCCAAGTTTTTGCACAATGTCAGTGTTGTCTCACAAATTTTTAGTATTGTTTCCCTCACAAAATTTGAACATTATTGATGCATGTCATTCTGCAGAACCCTCCAGTGGATTAAAATTATATGTACAGACTTTCAGTGTATGCATTTATCATTTTATAAGACTTTATACATTGTGCTTTGTGAAACCTATGATTCATACATGAACAAATAAAAATTAAAATGCATTTTCATAAAAAGGGCACAAATTATTGATAAACACATCTATGTTTGCAGATTGGTTATTTCTCAGAGGTTATTTGGGGTCATGATTGTAAATCTCATTACCTTGCTTGAAGGAGAAGGTCTCTTTCATTATTACAGTGCTGAGGTCCATATCCCTGAAGCTAATTGCAAGGTATTGCTTCAGAGTTCTAATTGTTTGCCATTAAAATAGCTGTGTAAGCTTGATTAACAGTGTTCAGCAACATTCATAATAGTCCAAGCCTGGTCCTGCATAAAATAGAAACTGGGAAAAAATCAATAAGATTTAATAAGATCAGGAACAATCACTTACAATAGTACATCAATCACACAAAGTAATAGGTGCAGGATTTGATAGGGTCCTGAACTGCCTGAGAGATTCATAACCAGTACTCGTTAATGATTTGTTCATTTGCATTTTATCAATCCAGCTACAGCTGACAAGCAGAAGGAGAAGTAAGAAAATATGTTGACTTAAACTCATCAGAGTTTGCAATTAAAAAAATAACAGATAACTTAATAGGAAAATCAGACATAGCTATAGATGTGGGCCGTGTATGTATATACATGTGTAGATGTGCTCTTTCTTGCTGTGAAAACATAATAAATTACCACACCATAGTGGCTATTAGTATTCCCATAATCCCTCAGAAAGTCTGCTTATGTCTGAGAAACAGTACAACGAAATATAAATTTTTAAATTCTCCTCAGTGCTTCACAATGTTTCTTTCTCATTGTATTTCACACAGTATAATGCCATCACAATATTTAATATGAAACATGCATATTGTTTTGTTTTCGTATCCTTTTAAATAAATAAAGCCCTGGGCTTTGCCTTGGGCCAAACCCATATCAAACACAAAACCAATAGTAATGAGATGGCTTTCTGGTGATTATTATTTAGCATTATATCCTATATCAGCAGATTTTATGTCTTTCTAAAGTAATTAAGTTTTGTTTACTATCTGAACACTTTTTAAAATTGTCATGAATAAACATCATATCTCATTTATCCAGACTCTTGCCTGATTGCAATGCATCAGCCTTTTGTTTAAAATAAGAAACCCAGAGCCAAATCAAACTAAAATGCTACAAAACCCCACTACATGATTTGCCTTTTCTGTGGGTGAGTTATTCAGAGAGTGATCTTCTGAGTCTATCTGCAGACCATGTTTGTTTGCCTGTGTTTTTTGGGTCCATTTTGATGACTGCCTCATTATAAACCAAATTTCATACCTCCCTTTTCTGAGGAGCAGTTTGTTCTGTTAGATGTAGTAATTCTAATTTATACCTTAATTAACATGTATCTTGCCTTTCATGTCCTTCCACTAGATTTATTTTCTTTAAAAACAAAACCTTAAAATACTATCTTTGTTTCACTTAAGAGTATCTTGTGACCCAGAATATGTGCTTTTATTTGTAGGAATCCCTTTGTTGCTCTTGTTATTCAGCTTCTATATTTTAAAAGGACAGCGGCAAATTCTTAATCAACATATGCTCTTAACAATCATCTTATACTACGATAGCATCTAATACCAGTACAAAGTCTAGGCTTTCCTAACACATGATGGTTTAAAATGGAGATTGTCACATGCAAGTATGATATGGCAAGAATTTAATTTGGGTTTTTTGTGCTACATCTGACCCCATGACCTCAGGGACTCTAATGGAGAAGCTTCCTAGGTTAGATGGCACCACGATTTTTGAGGTAAAAGGATGACTGTGTTTACAAGCTGACTGAAATGGTGATTTTAAGGTTGCACCACTGCCATCTCAGTCACATGTGTTCCATAGAGAAAGAATTAGATGGCTAGTGGCTTTGTCAGAAAATTGGCTCAATCTCTAACAGGATTTCAGAAATTATGTTCTCTATGCTGCTATTCTGGGACATGTAAAAACTATCAACTACTGTATTAATCATGGATTAGTTGTAATAACTATTAATTTTATAATACTTTCAAAATTTCTATAACTTTACAAATATACCCTGGTCTGGATAATTAAATCTATGGGCTATATTAAAATCAGAGAAGTAATAAAAGAAAGGAAACAATTTGTGGTAGTGAGTCTTGAGAAAAGGATATTTTTTTTCTGATTCTGAGCTGGCCATGAATAATTTGTGACTTTTAAGGAGTATGCTTGTTTCAGTAAACAGCTGCTTCATGGAGGAAAACCACAGCCTCTGAATTTACCAGAAATTCTTGGATAAAAATATTAATTTGCATATTAGATGGGTGTGATCTAACAGCTGTGCTATTCATTTCTCTTAGTAGCTGTGAGCAGCTGTGGGTGGCCCCTTAAAACATAGACCTTCAATCTGGTAGCATGGGATTTCAGGACCCACTGAGACACAGCCACCCACAAGATACGTGCCTTGTGGTGCGTGGTGGCCAGAGGATCCAAGAAAGACAGACTATGTACAGACTATACAGAGGACAAAATGGAGAATCTTCTTTATTGCAGATTCATGTGTTTTTATAGTGCAAAAATTGCTTTGTTTAACAGCCAATAGGAGAAAGAAATAGTGGCCATATGTTATGCAGAGGTCAATTTCACCAATGTCTTAGAGCCACAAGAAAGTCATGAGATGTTATTTACATTCCTGAGACATTGCATCACAGTCTGGACATTCCCTATTAATAGTTGAATAAGGATACAAGTAGGTTTGATAAAATAGTCTCATCATGAGCTGCTGCTCCAACCTTCCCTGTAAGTTGCCGCCCATGAGTCACAGATACTTTGTAACATCTTCTAAACTGTTGGAGTTACCCACTAAACGTAAGCCGAGGCTGATTCCTATTCAGGTTGAGTCTAGGTGGCAGAGTCTAGCAAGAGCTAAAATTTCTCCCTCTTATCACGATGAAGACTGTAATCCCAGAAAAGGGAAACACAAATATTTGGAATAGTTGCCTTTCTAATTTGCTGACAGATGTGAGTTAGCACCTTCAGTATCAAGCTGTGTTCTCTTCCTTGATTAAGTACGTATTGCCCTTTCAGGAGCAAACCTTCATCCCTGGCTGCGGAGTCTGAAAACCTCTTCAAAGAAAAATACTGTCTAAAATCCATGAGAACAAGGCCAGATATTTTTAATTTCAAATTAGTTGTTTGTTTTCAGACAAATGGGTGCATGATACTCAATTGTAAGCTTTCTGCAATATGTAAGACTCAGGGATAAATGAGTAACTCATTGAATGGGGATGGACCCTTTTCATCTTGCTTTAGCTGAGGGTTGTGTCTTTTAATAGGATTTCTGTTTGTGGGAAGCCCATTGCACAGTCTGGCAGCATCTCTCTGGTTCTGCAGCCCGGAACACACAGATCCTGGATTTTTCTAACCAACAAGGCTGTACACATAGGATCAGAAAAAGGAAGAAACCTCTGTAATGGCAAGGAGGTGTGGTCAGAGCAACAAGGAGCAGAGTGTTAGTGTAAGGGCTGGAGAGATCCATGTGACACAGACACATCTACCATGTGCAGGTATGTCAAGTGATTGATAACATCAAAATGTTAATGTTTCTTTTTAGTGAGTATATCGCTGCTTGGATCCTTAAGAGGCAGACTTATCATTTTGCTCTTTAAGGATCAATTCATGAGCCAGATCCTCTGAAGAAACTTCTCAACCAATACACTCTTTAGAAAGCTTAAAAACAGAATAAATAAAAGACATACCGAATTTCAAGAAACTGAAGAGGGAAGGGGGAATGAAAATTCACAAAACTTATTATGGAGAACAGCTATCAGAAAACTAAATCTTTTTAAAAGGGAACACAAAAACAAGTTGCTAATTATTGGAGGCGTGTTTTAAGAAGTAGTAGTCTGTGTTTACTCTGATTTTTTTTTCCATTCTGCATGAGCATGCTTTGATGGCCCACAGAATATAAAAATACTATGTTGCAGAGCTATGTTTTGCTCAAAAAAACCCCAAACAACCCAACCCAAACCAAGAGCTTTAAAAGCAAATTTGCTCTTTCTCTTTACAAAGTATTATATTAAAAAGTGCTTTAATATTGTCATTGCTGAACTTTTAGATGTGACATTATCCATCACTTTACTCAAGACTAAGTGTGTAACGGCACTATCCTTCTGTTTCTTTGTAAAAAGCAGTGACTATAGAAAACTCTCACAGTATTCTAGGTGAATAAGAAGCTAAATACTCCAAACTGAGCATTCTCCACAAGAGGAAGAAAATGTGAAAGCAAGATGCAGTTCTAGGCAACAACTGGAAGCTGGTCTGTAAAGACATGTCACGCTAGAATGTTTTCTAACCCCAAAGGAGAGACAGAAAAGCAGGGATTTCATCAGTGTGGCTCTGATTAGTGTACAAGAAAGAAGCTCATAAAGGTATTACGACCTATGGCTGACAACTGGTTCATACACTGGTTGTGATACCCGCAGACATTGAAAACATGGGTCAGGGTTTACAATGGAATTCTAAATATTATACACATTTTGGAATGCATTTGCAAGGCCTAGTTTTGAAATGAATAGACTAAATAAAAGTAACACAAATTCTGAACCTCTCATGTTAGATAACACTTCTAGTGACCAGACCCTGAAATCTGTCTTTCAGTGAATATCAGTTTGGAAGGCTTTATGTTTAAGCTCTATTATTTTAAGATTTTGTCCTAAAGTATTTAAAATATAAGCTTAACTTTCTTCTTCTTTTCTTCTTTTTCTTCCTTTTTTTTTTTTTTTTTTTTTTTTTTTTTTTTTTTTTTTTTTTTTTTTTTTTTTTTTTTTTTTTAAACTTGTCACCATGTTGTCATTTTTTGTCATGTATATTATTCCAGAAGGATTTGATGTCTGGAGTGATTGCATAAATCAACTCAACTATGTCACTACTTATAAGTTTGCAATATGTTAACTCTCTTCATAATTTACATAATGTTTAAATAATATACCTTCTTTTTCCCTTATCCCTACATTAATGTGATTAGAATCAGTGGAAGCGCTATAATTTTCTTGTAACATGTGCTTTCCTCCTACGCTTGCTTATTACAAGAAGTATCATTTTTAAAACTAGCAGCCTCTGATTAGTTTAGCTGTCAAAATTTTTTTTTTTCCAAGAACAAAAGTATCTTATAAAATATATTATTGTTTCTACTTACTATTCCTGTTAAGGTAAACAAACAGCAGAAAATTGTTGCTTGGTCTTATTTCTTTCCATGTCTGCATCTAACTGTAAGTAGTAGTGGAATATATCTTCTGATATATTATGCAATTAAATTGATGGATGGTTAATTGAGTCACTATGGCATACCATATGTGTACTCCTGACCTGAATGTCATTGGTCAGATTAAGTCTTCACACATTTGACCAAAGAACATATCCTGTTATTGAGAGTGTGGCTCTAGATGGGATAAAGATTTTAGTCCATGGAAAAAAATCATCATAACTGGCTTTGCTCTTTGGTTGTTGGAGCCCAGGCTCGTTAGGAGTCCAGCTTTAAAAATAATGAAAGTTATTAATTAAAAGCTTACTGACATCACAACCATTAACTTTGACAGGCTCTTTCATTTATTTATTTGATCTCTCTTATTACATGACATATCCTCGTCATAGTATTTGTGCCTTTGCACATCAAGCTTTAGACCTTATTGGGTTTTAATTTGTGTTTAGCCTTTTTTTATATTCCAAATGCCTCTTTTTTAAAAAAAAAAAAGAAATATTTTCCTTACTGTTGGACATGACACATATGCAAGCAATAAAGTAGCAAGAGGATGGGAGCTCATACAGCTTTAATGACAATGACACAGAGACATCAAAACACATACAGATTCTCACACAGAAACATGCATGTATTTACAGTTACATCACAATTGCAAATAACAATATTTTTAGAAGTGCCTTGCTGAAACATTGTTTTCACAATGATTAGTCCTAGCTTTTGGCAGATTTAATATTTCTGTTTTATCTTATTTATCTAAATAATATTTAATGATGTATTTTTGTCAGCTATTTTGCATATTTTACTTCTAAACTAGCTATTATGGGAGCTATTTTAGCCTCACAAATGTTTTAAAGTAAATTATGTTATTTTACAAAATTATTGCAGTAGAACATACATCTAAGCAACGATGTTTTATCTTTGACATTGCTTTGATGACTCATCCATTTTGACAGGTAACTGCTTTAAAGCTATTTAGTTTGCATCAACAGAGAGATAAAATGAGACTTGTACAATATGTACCATAGAAGAAAAAAAATATACTGTCATTACACTGTTAGAAAAAAATGAAGATTTGTAATAAGAAAAAACAGTTAATAGAGAAATATCTTTGATTTAGTCACTGCTTATTTTAGCAAACTTATATATTTTTTGTCTACTGACTTAACCTAAAAAAAAAGAGTAGCATCGTCTTTGCTGCATAATTTGTTAATGCCAATTTGAGCAAGATTATGATAATGTACATATAGCAAAATTGACAACAATGGAGGAGTCCTGTAATTTTGAACTAAATTCAAGGAGGCTGCTCTGAGTATAAGAACTAACAGTGTCTTCATTATGATTAGCTTACCTTTTCAAGTGTTCTGCTAGGAACCTCTATCACATAAATTGAGGCAGGAACTTTATTATCATCACTATAGCAACTGCAGGGAAATTTATTTCAAAACAGTTGGCTACCTGAAAATTTTCTTGCGATGGAAAAAACAATAAGTGACATATACGTTTAAATTCATTTTCATGTATTCCTGTTTTGAAGTGTTCTATAAATGAGTGTAAACCCTTTTTTTTTGTTCTAAAGACAAGGTGACTGATTCCATCTTAAATTTATTTTCTTAATTTGTCTTTTTTTACTAGGAGCAGAAAGGAGAGCTGGAGGATTTTGGTTGTACCATTATATGTAAAACTGTAATTATGTTAAGATATGGAATATTTCAAATTGGCCTATTTAATGGACAATTCTCTTCATTATGTAATTTTTGAGCTTAGCTGTTACCTAGCTTTTCTTTTGACTTTGATCTTAAATCACATAACGGCTCAGCAAGAATAGTGAAATGTGTGTTTTTTTATTATTTTTCCACAGTGTTATTATATTCTGTGCCTAAAGAAAAGGAATAACTGCACACGTGGGTTTGTAGAGGATGTGAGGGAACTGTAGATGCGCATAGAAATTGAACACAAACACAAGGAAATGTCTCTTTTTTTTTTGTTCATGGAAGGATGGATCACATGTACATAATCGGAATTTTTATACACAGCCCCCTGTTGTTGCATTTCTGTAATTACAGAACTAGCATAATGCTGTAAACAATAGAAATGCTTCAGAAATTGACATTGGTCTTTTATTGTAAACATACAAACAAAATGGTTCTTTTTCTGCTTAGTAATGTTTTATTTTCTTTCAAATTAAGAGAGAAAAAGACTGTTTTGAAACATGTGTTTGATTAAATGGGCAGGGAGAAATGGAGAAATAGCTCAGCTGCCTTAAAACCCTTTTCTTCTGCAAAGTATAACAAGTGTAAAAATTCTTTTTATTTATTTAGGCTGGTGTTCTATTATGAAAGTGCAGTATATCTCAAAGGTACCCCATATAACACTCTTGTGTCACTGCTTTAACCAATGCCCATTTTTTATTGAATAACAAAGTATAAAGTTTATTATAATCTGCATTAATGAGGAAATCACACGATGAGGTCTCCCTTAGCTACCTTTAACATTTGCATCTTCTTTGTAGTCACATTTCTCCAAATTCTTCCTAATAAAGAAAAATATTTTGTGTGTTGGATTTCAGTGTGTTCTTCCTTCTACTATGAAATGAAAATATGTTAATTTGCTTTCACATGCAGGAAGGCATTTAAAGAATTGATGAAAATGAGAATGTAAGATTGAATGCAAAACAGTCAATGTAGTTGAATGTTTTGGATATTTCGCATGAGGCTCATTTTCATTCGATAGTTTTAGGAATCTCAGCAAGACACCTGCCTAAAGAGTCAAGTTGTCCTAAGGTCCCTGAATAATTCACTGGGAAAGGCTTCCCCTCCAGAATATAATCATAATTTCTCTGGAAGTATCTTTCTTCTCTCATTGACTATCTAGGAGCCTATTGTACTCTTCTTTTACTAGCCTGACTTCACTAAAAACCCATCAGGTCAAAATATTCTCACTCAAAAACCTCTCACAGTAGAAAGATATAATTTTCAGTTGTGATACGTTCACCTGGGATTTTTGGGTTCAGTAGAGTTTTGCTGGGGGATTTTTTGAAGTGTCTCTTTTTTTTTTTTGTTCAATTTTTTGTTTCTTTGTGTAGTTGAATGTTTTGTATCTACAAAGCCTTGAAAAATAGGAAAGACCCAGGGGACTGGATCTTGAAATCCTTGCTCTTAGTGGGAGTTTTGCCAGTACTTCTCCAGGATCAGTATTTCACCCTTATACACAAATTAAGAATCAATAAATAAATGTTTGAAATGTGAATGGAATAAGTCAGGGTAACTCTCTGAATGATCAGAGATGAAATTAGCCTTTGATGCTGCTGTTTAAATAATTATTAAAAGAACATCATTCATTAGGTGTTATAATTCATAAACCAAATTATTACTTTGTGGAAGAAAGGACTAGTGCTTTGAAAATCTATCTCTAGGTATTGAAACAGCCATCGTAAAATGTTGTTCATCTATATTATAGCTTAAAATATGTTTTTCAAATAGACATCTCAATGTATTAAGGCAAAAGATCTATACGTTAATCCATTTGGGCCAACACTAGTATCTCACTGAAGTCCTACCAGTACCAGCCTCCACTCTACATTGATTCACCATTCTGCTAGCACTTACTTGCTTACAGTGTTAGCATTTCTGCAAAGTACAGAAAGGCATGTAGCTGTCAGGACCCTGTACGACCCTGGACTCTCACTCCAAGCTGATTGAAGGGGTTTTACTTTAAAAAAATATAAGGGTCCAAAAATCCGATCACCAGATCTTTTAAAAGGGATTGCTTGCAGTTCTTTTATATCTTGGCAAACTTTAAAAAATAAGGGAACTTGGCAAAAGTTTAAAGGGCAACATTACACCAAAATAATGCATTCCATAAAGTATTGACTTAGTACATGTTAAACTATACAACTTAGCAAAATCCAACCCATCCGGCTTTAAGGTACTCAAGTATAAAAAAAGGAGATTATGAGAAGAGGAAGAAGTAAAGAAAGACAGAGAAAACTAGAGTATTATAGCTACCACCCCAGGTCCAGCCCAGATCCAGCTACCAAATGCCCAGGAAATGGCATTGCTGTGACCACGTGATGGCTGCATGGTGTTGGCTTTATCTTCTCTGACCCCCTGTGGTCCCTCTGCCCAGATGGGACTTCCAGCGTGCCAGCCATCCTGAGTCTGGATTAGGGACTCCAGGGAGTGTGGTGTGGGGCAGTGCTCCTGGTGTCAAGTGATTGACAGCTGCACCAGGGCCGGCCAAGGAGGTTCCAACAGGCGGGGAATAGGGTACCACTCCATTTTTGTGAAATTTGACCTGTCCTTCCCCCCTACACACACACATTTCAGTTGGTCCAAGACAGTAATTAATCTAATTATACAGTGACTCACAGGCCCTGACTGCATCCACAGACTCTGTCACATCTTCACCCTCTTCAAGAGCTTTGTCTGCCTTTTTTGCTATTTCTGACATGGCACACCTGTATGACTTTGGTCAGAAATGTAGGAGGAACAGCTTTGTTGGAGTCTCTCACCTTCCTTTGCCTGGGACCTGACTAAGCCCTTGTTCCGAATCCTTAATACAGCCTGTCTTTGTACCTTACTCATCTTGATCCTGACGCAGTGACCTGACATTCTGTCTTGACTCTGGACCAAACCCATCACTGGGGACTTATCTGTGACTCTTGGGCTGAGGTTGATCCTGGTCCCTGTCACTGGTCCATGCACATTTCGTTGGGCACAGTGGGATGGCACCCCATAAGTGTGACACTGGCCAGTCAGCCTTACCATCACCCAAGGACCCTGGCTCAAAGCCCCTTACAAAATAGTCCCTTCCTCCCACTCACTGGTTGTACAACTGCCAAGGGCTGACCACAGATAAGAAAGCAATGCTCCAATGGGAGTTGTTCAAGAATGTCTTTGGTTCCTTTCATTCTTGGTACCTGCTTTGATGAACTTGCACCTGGAAAGATTTTTTTATGTATCATGTCAGGTTTTGATCAATACATAAGAGAATGCGTATCCCAGCTTAGGCAGTAATATGTTGATTGCCAAGAGCATAGAACAGCCAAATTCATTTTTTGTTGGATGTGGGACAGTGATTTGAATCTGAGCAGCTACACAGCCCCTTTATATCGTATGTTCTCATACACTTTTTTATGAAAAAATGTTCCAGTTGCCAAAGCAAGCATTGTGCCAGAAAATGAATGATTACTCCACAACCAAAGAACTAAAGTGATTGTATGTTATTTTGATTTAGGAATTCCGGCTTTGAATTCTGCTGTAATGACTGTTTGTGAAAAACAGAACACCTCTAGAAGAAGGACACAGGGCAAATACAGCCAAATTCAAGGACTGCAGCATTCACCTGACATACTAGAGCCTGAGAAGTGATTGCTTGAACCTAATTTCTCAAATGCAGATAAATGAAAAAGCAGCAGTCAACTGGCTATCTGAGGAAATCTGAACAGTATGTTCTCAATGGTTTGTCCTCAGAGTCTCTTTATGTGAATGAGAGAGAGATTTTGTGGTGAAGAATATTTGGAAATTCCAGCTCTGTCTTGTCTACTGAAAGGGATATCTTCATATTCTAATGCAGTAATAGTACCATCTCAAACTTTAGAAAATAAATAAATAAAACAATCACCCTTTGAGTTCCTGTCTGACGTCTCTTCTTAAGCATTGAAAGTAAACTTTGTTAAAAGAAGTTCTTTTCATCATCTCTTGTTCTCCACCATTTCCCAACTCTTGAAATGCTGGAAATGGTAGCTCATGCATAATACATTAGCTGAAAATTCTATAAATGTTTTTGTTTTTAATTCGTTTAGGAGTCAAGCTAATTTAACTTTCCTCATTGAGTATATTTTTATTCCTTGTAAAACAATCATTAAAACATTCGAAATAGTATAAGTAGAATAAGAAAGCGTATCAAATATGCAGTTTGAATAATAGATTGCATTGTTAAGTCAGAAAGAATTAAGTAATTGTAGACAGTAAATATTTTAATGCATATTCTCCTCGTGGCTTGTTAATTCAGTTACTTACATTAGAATAGTTGCATAAGAAAAACAACATTTTTTGCTAAATCAATTATTATAGAAAGCATTTTTTTTTTAAGTTTATGCATTTAGGTTACATATGAATGAACAATATTGTGTTTATATCTAGTTTAAGAAACATGTTTCTAAGGAATTAAGAATGTGTCCAGGACAGAAGGGAAGGGAAGGCATGTCACTTTGTTAGAAGAAAAAAAAAGGCAAGATTCCTCTAAGCTCATTTATTCAGGATTTGGGTTTGGCAGAGGATCATCCCTGAATCAGGACCTCGAGGAGGAGGAGCCCATGAGGTTGAGTGAAAGCTCAATCAATCTCTTCAACTGAGAAATCAGAAGAAAGGAATGCTGGTCAAGGATTTTTATGGTGGTAAAACAGAGACAAAAAAAGATTTCCATTTGAAGTACTAAACATATTCTTACAATAATAGGATACCTGTAAGTCTAAATCCCATTAACTTTGGAAGTGACTTAGCTGCTTTTGGAAAACCAAGTTACATACCTAAGTAACAAGAATGTTTAAAGAAGTTACCAATACTATGTTCTCAGTGTCTAAATACCTTGTAATGGGAAAAAAACCTCTATGGCTAGGAATGACCACTGTCCAGAGCAAAAGGCATCCCTTTGAATTGAACACACAATCAGAAAGAATAAAATTAAATTGTGTTTTAAATATATATATGTATATGTATAACCCTTAATGCTTTGAATGACTGACACAATTTTCCTTGTGGAAGTCCCTGCAGAATGATGCCATTATACCTCTTGAGGCACAATAGGAAATTTCCCAAAGAAACAAAGGCCTTTGTATCTTGCTTGATGCTTCTGCCACTTTATCATTCAGTTGGAGCTCTCAGTGTTGCCTCTCCTGACCTCATGGAAACACTGGTGTAACATAAATTACATCACCAGAAAAAATGCTCCTACTTCCTATGGCTTTCATGAATGTAGGATAAAGTAAAGAAAGTTGAGACTACTGAGACAGTGCCTCTCCAGAGCACCACTGTTCCTCCCCTCTGTTGAAGACAGTTACTGACTCCTGGGATGGAAATTCACCTCCATTCCCCAAAAGCTTCAAAGATCCAACATTCTCTGTACCCCTCTTGCACCCGTTAAATATTATATGCATGAGATATTTTGGCCAGCTGGATGGGAATAGAGTGCAGCTATGCATAACCTTCAAGACCTCTTTCACTTTCATTTGCAGCAAAATAGGGAAATACACACTTAGAAGATAACTTTTCCCCCCCTCTTTCATAAAGAGTATAGATCAATGGCAAGTAATACAGACCAGTGCTTTTGCAGGATTCAAGAACAGTTTTCTGCTCTTCACTGTACTTTGGTTTAGTTGATTTTTATGCATTACAATAGAAGATATTTTCGATATTCAAATGGATGCCAAGCACAGTAGTACAGTACATTAACCTTTCTCTTTGAGATATTTTAGTTCAATTGGTGGCAGAGAAAACCACAAACTGTGGCACAACTGTCAGTCTCATATATGATTTGTGACTTTGTAAATGCAGTTGCCACAGCTGTCATGTAATCTGCACACAGGCTATACTGGGAAAGTAACTCAGACCCTTCTCTAAGAATATGGGCCTTTTACATTTGTACTGTTCCATTAGTTCTTTAAATGGTTTAAAACTAGAACAATTTATTCTCTCCCTTTTGAACTTTAGCAAAATAGGACAGAGCTCTAAACTAGCTTTCATTTACCACCAAAATTCTCCCAATGTGATTTTTTAAAGCAAACATTTAAATCCAGTGATACTTAAATAGCTGTCAACGGTATTATAGTGAGCTGTACAAAACTTAAAAAGCCCAGAAATAGATATATTTTCCTGGTTTCAAGTGTCACTGCAAACCACAAATTCATGAATCTGGATTGAGTATACCACCTAATTTATGAGTTTGCGTGGAAACCGCCTAAAAGCTGCAAATGCCTTAGAGCTTTTATTGTAAAAGACCCAAAATTGCAATTCTGCATAAGATTTGCTTTTTAAGGGAGTTAGTTTGAACCAAAAAATCACAAATCAATACCAGAGAGAAATGAATCCGTGGGAGCAAAGTCAGCAAGGCATGTCTCAGTATGGAATCCAAACAAGACAAGGCATAGATCTCTCACACACTTCCTCTGCAGGCCCAAGAGAGGGGACAGTCACAAGGCCCAGAGGGTATATACCATTGTCCAGTTAAAGATAACTTAGTTACTTGGTCTCCTCTCAGTTGAAGAGAGATTCAAGGATCAAAAGGAATTTTATAGTCCACAGGATCAGAAACAACAATAAGTATGAAAGTAATTTGCAAAACCACCATAATTTACTGATAAAAGGTGGCAATGCTTAATTCCCAGATACAGATTATTTATTCCTATATGCAAGAAAAGCAACATTTTTCTCAAGCTTAATATGGAACTATTCTGCTGAATATAATTTCGTATTTTATTTGTTTATATTCAGGGACAGGTTGCAATCATTTCCACCATTCACCCCAGTTCATTGAGCTTATAGGTGTTCAGGCAATCAGATAGCAAAGACTAGAACAGAGATGTAGTGTTTAGTTGTTGCTTCCAAAACCTACACTGCCAGTAACTTAATGAACCCTCTGGAGATATGATCCCATGTGGAGCAGGTTATGTCTGTGCTTGAGAAGGCTTAAATTAGTTATTTCTTAGAATACTCTGTGATGAAGGCACTGCTACCAATGCTTTTCTTGTCACTACCCATCAGGGCAATAAACTAATTAGTTGTTGCCATAGTAAGGGTCATTTCTTACTGTTTTAAATTCTTGGGAGGAATACACAACACTTCACATATTTGTGGAGTCAGCATTTTCAGTTCATTATGATTGCAAAAGAATGTGTTTCTTCACAAAAGCAGTTTCATTGTCAAAAAGGACTTGTTACGTTGCTTCTTTATGAAGTGCTAGCATAATATGTGGTTGTAGGGTGGGAGGGAAGAGAGCAGGAGGCAGTCTGCCACTTCAGATATATCAACCATTTATTTTTTATGAATGCTTTTGAAAAATATTTGGTCCTCAATTAGAAGCAGCCACATGCTGCTGGTACTAAATCACTATTGGCAAAGAATGCCAGTATATGCCAAAACTAGAACTTGCATCATTCTGGAGGTTTGAGATTTCTCCTCTGGATTTTCTGTTTATAGAGAAACTACTTTACCCATGACAATTAAAGGTGATTGAGAAGTTAGAGTGTGTCTTTTGTTTTATGTCAATGCTTATGTACTTACGGCTTTCAGAGGAGGCATCAGGACCTTGTTTTGCCAAATTTGATCTAACAGTGTGTCATGTACCTTGGAAAGATCTGAACACCCTTACCGTTTAATATGATCTCCACAGAAATTAAGAAGGCTTAGTTCCAGGGATGTTCCCATAGACAGCAAGTAACTAACTCACATGTCAGTTGCCATGGAACCATGTCACAGCATCTACCTCTGGAGTAATCATCTTGACAGATACCATTGCCAAAGAACAGTACCTGACTGGTAGTGTAGCAATTTCAAAGTGCTACTGTTGGGTGGTTCAGCCCCACCTAATCCCTTTTTCTCTCTCCTCCAGTGGGATGGAGGACAGATTTGGAAGGGTAAAAATGAGAGAAATCCAATACACTGCAGTTTAATAGATAAACCAAAAGCTGCACATGCAAGCAAAGCAAAATAAGAAATTAATTCACTACTTCCCAGATATCTAGCCATTTTCAGGAAAGCAGGGCTCCATCATGTGTAATGGTTAGACAGATACCATCACTTAAATTTTTCCCCTCTTCCTTCTCCTATGATCAGGTTTTTTAAAATTACTAGGGAAATGCCTCTGCCCAAATTAAGGTGCAAAATATATGCCAAAATCAATAGTAAGGATTTTTATTTAACAGTAAATTTGACGTAGAGTGCGATAGAAAGAAATATGAAACAGAGACAAAGGAAAAGAGAAAGAGAATGAGAGACACATTAAGTAGAAAAAACATTACTACTTTGTGGTTTCCAACAGTGTCCCGTTGATTGTCTTCTTGTGGTCTTCTCTGTGATGAGGGTCCCAGTGCTGTCAAAGTGATGGTTGCAATCTGGATCTGTCAAGAGCAGCCCAGGGTGATGAGGGGAAAAGCCCTTGCTGGTGAATGAAGTCCCATGTGGTGAAGGAAGAAGTCCATCCAGTGAGGAAAGTCTGTGGTTGAAAGGAAAGTTCCATGTGTCTTTCGTTGGGTTTAGGCTAGGTGGGAACACCCTTGTTGCCTCCCCGGGAGTGAGGAGTTTTACTATGAATGATGTAGTACTGGATCCTGGGAGATTTCAGGAGTTCAAGACACCTTCTGAGACATTACAGCTGCCTGTTATTCCAGCACAGTTGTTCATTTTTGCTCATTAGCAGAGATGAATATCTTCAGGATATTTGTGAATTGTCCTGGTGCTTCCCTGGAGGGGAATTATCACAGCTGTGTCATTTTCATAAGGTCAAAGAGACACTACTCTGTCCCACAGGATTTATCTCTTTATCTTACCCAACACAAGGTGTTAGGTGGACATGCCCCCAGAACCTGGGTAGTTATTTTGCACTTCGTCAGCTTAAACCTCGATTGAATCATTAGCATTCCAGTCATTCACACTTGTAGATATATTCTTCTTCTGGGATAATGGGACAATAGTGCCGCATTTATCTTAAGTTCTTGACACAGTCCAAATTAGTAGGCCTATAAAGGTAGGGACGGGATTTCGTGAGCAGTTGTTTCTTTGCACACTTTGCTACAGTGGAGAAAAGTCCTTCAGTGATTTTAACACTGTTTAAGCCATAAACCACTTCAGTATCTCACACTTCTCCAAAGCTTTAGGGCTGAATATGAAGCCATATAGTGTGGAATATCCCTTTGGTCAGCTGAGGTCAGCTGTCCCAGCTGTGTCTCATCACAACGCCTTGTGTACCCCCAGCCTACTTGCTGAGAAGCAAAAAATGCCTTGATATTCTAAAAGCACTGTACAGCAACAACTGAGAAATTCCTACGCTATTCACACTGTTTTGATCACAAATACAAAACACAGCACCATACAAGTTACTATGAAGTAAATTTACTCTTTCAAAGCCAAAATCTGTAAATGTATTCAGGTTTCCAAAAGTGCCTTCATCAGCAAAAGAGTTGGACATTGCATTTGTCTGTTGGGCATTGGGCATTTGTCATGTGGTTCAAGTATCATAATTAGAATTAGCATCTAGATCTTACATTAAAATTAAACCCAGGTCACTTCTTAGGTGATTTGAGTAGCTGCCAGTTACGACAGTTTTGAAGAGCTTTCTTTACTATAAAATCTTGTCCTGGGTGACGTTTGGGACCTAGAAGAATTTTCATGAGAACAAGCTTATAAATATGTTCCTGCTCTGACGAGGGCTAACCTTCAACCATCATTTCCTTAGGCGTGTTCTGGAGTTCTAAAGAGATAATATACAGTCAATAAGTTGGGCATGAAAATTAATCTTTTTGTTCCTCTCCCACAAAGTAATTCACAAACAATGCTAACACTAATATTATACTTCAATTCCATTACTTAGGGAAAATATCCTAGATATTGGAACCTAAAAACTTTTTTGATACATAACATCTTAAAGTGGTACAGTAGGATCCAAATGGAAGAGTACCTTGCCTCTTCTTTGTAACTAGATTGAAAAGATAAAGGAAAGTCCTGATTGTCCCTATCCTATGTTACAGTTTTTAATTCTCTCATTTTATATGTTTGAGTGTTTAGTTCCACTGAAGCTCCAAGTTCTTCATTCCATAAGAAGTTTGATGTTAGGTTCTGTAGAAAAGCTTAAATTTTAAAGATTTTGGAGTCCAGTATTTCTGTTTTTAAAAAAAGAAACCTTTACTGAAAGAACGAAAAAAAGCCACCAAATTAAAGGTAAAGCTGCAAGACATAAAATTACAAAACAAAATAAAGGGAAGAAAAGTACATTTTATTTTAAGATTTCTAATCACCTTAGTCAGAAAAGATGTCTAATAGGCAATGCCTCTGCAGGAAGCATAGAAGACACGTTAGGGAGAAACTGGTGTAGTGGATGTTCACCACTGCCAGCATTGAATGTTTTGGTTGCTATTTTATGTCTAATCAAAACGATTTGTGTATTACTGGGCTCTTCTTCCTGGAATATCTGTCAGAGGTTCTAGACTTACTTTTGAGGGTAGTTCTTCTCTCATGAGTCTAAGGAAGATGAAGAGATCAGGCTTATAAATGTACAAAGTGATTTTTTCCTACTAGCATGAGGGGTGGACACTGAAGTCTTCAGACTGGAGGTGTTATGGTATAGAAGTAAAAGAGAATAAAAGCCAGCTGAGGGACTTGAACAACAGACTCAACAGCTAGTTCAAGGATAGCAAACCTCAGCTCCTTGCATCTCTGAAGACATGATGGGAAGGATCACTCCAAACTTCTGCAATATTTTTTATTTTTCCAGAGTAGGAAACACCATTTGCTTTTGCATGTGCAGTTGAAGAAGGAAGACTTAAAAGCTCTCTGCAACTACAAGGCTGAGGCATCTAGTGATCTGAAGGAAAATTCTGTTGATGCTCTTGGACTGACTCTGGAGAGAGACATCAAGCTGCATGGAGTCCCACCAGAGGATAAAAGGGGATAGACAGAGTACAGGAAGGAATTGTGTTTCTATGTAAATAGCGCCACCTCTTTTGACACAGAGAATTAATCCTAAATACATTCAGGACACAAGACCTGAAAGGCAGGCTTAATGGAAGGTAGTCTGCTCAATGCCCTTTCCTTGCGCTTAGTTAGAAATAACTACAGGACCTGCTTCAGGTTTTATGTCCTTTTTTTTTTTTTTTTTTTTTCCATATCTACATTTAATAGTATTTTGCATTTTATAGTGCAGATTTTATGGAATCCTAATGATTCCTAAAATGCTGTACAAATTTTTAAAAAAAATTGATATGCAAGCTATATATTTGGGATTATTCATCCAATATTGTAGTGCAATCAGAATTACAGTTCTTTAAGAATTAAAATATTGTTTTATATAAAATATTGGCCATGGCTATGATCTATCCTCATGTTTATGTAAGTAGTGAAAACTTCACGGCTGCTTCTGAAAATGCTCCTTTGCAAGGTACTGGGTTGTATTTCCCTGTGAAATTGTGATTTTGAGACAAACGCTATGTAAAAAACATATGTCCATATGTAATTAAAGAGAAAGGATTGTCACCTGCACCAAGGAATTGGTTTGTGTCTGTAGAAGAACAGAGACTGATAATCTTGGTCTTAATCTTGACCATGTTTGAATTTACAGAGCTTTCATAGATTCTCAAGGGAATTTTCATGGGAAAAGAAACAGTTCACTGCATGAGGGACTTCATTCTACTTTTTTTGTGGTGTTGCAGATGATAGGAGTACCTCCTACCAGTCCTCTTGAGAGTCAGGCTCATAAATACTGAGGAAACTGAATGGTTTGGCTGCCCATTGAATGGAAATATACAGACATATTGGCCACAGCAATCAAGTGATTGTTGGGGGGGGAAAAAAATAAAAAAAGACAAAAAAGACCCTCTTTCATGGACAACTAGTATTGGGAAAGCGCATTAAAAAACACCTTCTCATTTTCTCATATTTCTGTGAAGCTCTAAGCCTCTGCAACCCTGCTCTCAATGTTTCCTTTTAAGGTCACTTCACGGGTGTTTTTATACAGCAAGTTACAAAAATCTCTCTGATCTTTGCATGAAGAAGGGGAGGCTTCACAAGTGACAGAGGGCAAGAAGCTCAGTACATGAACTTTCCGTGTTCCTTTGAAAGGACAATGCTGAAGATGGAAAAGATCTAGCCTAAGTCAGGATTGCAAGGTCAGCATAATTTTCCTTAATTCCATAATTTTGCTTTTGAAAAACTTGGCCCATAGAAGGCACTTATCCAGATTAATCTACCTTTTGTCCCATCACTTCTTCTTTGAATAACCAATTATAAATGTGGAATGGATGTGGAAATGGTAACGCCATTTGTAGGGTGGAACAGCCTTGACAGATCAGCAGGCTGTCTAACACATCTATAATTCAAAATTTTAAAGTTCCTGTGGAATGGATGTGAAAGAAGATTGCAGGCCTATGAATTTTATGCTTTGCTGTTGTCATATAGGTGGATGATGACACCAAATACTTAGCCTGGAACTGAGTAAGCTTCATATTTATGCATTCAAAAACCTTAGCCAGGCTAGAATGCTCAAATCATTGGATGAATTTTTAGTAGTCTTCCTACTGTAAATGTTTAACCCTGTCGCTTAATAATAAGATATTTGATAGTAGTGCACGAAATAGATACCACTTGGGAGTTATTAAAAAACATCTACAGAGCTTAAATATTTTTATGGAAAAAAAAGGTGATGCAGCCATCTTTCTTCCCTCTCTGAATAAATACCATAGAAGAAGCTAAACAGAGATGTAAACCAAAGAGTCAAAAGGTTAACTTGCAATTAACATGAAACCAAATGAGATAAATTAAGTTCCAATTGTGTTTCAGTATCAAATATAGCATATTTTGCAATACAGAATTCTTCATATGAGTGTGCACATGCATATATATGCTTGTGTGTGCATCTGTATATTTACATATGGGCGTGTGTGTAGGAGCACACACAAATATATATATATAAACACGCATGGAAACTATTAAAAAATACCAAAACAGATATGTCGATTATGCTGTTTTGCTCATGATCAAAATCTGCATCATTCTAATAGACATTAAAAAAAAAAAAAAGTGATGTAGCGACTAAAAGAACTAATTTATTATTTGTATAAAGTATTTATAATAATTGATTGTGTGCCACACATTTGTGTAAACTTTTAATAAGAAGGAAACCATCAAGAACACAGTATTTATTTTCCTTGTCTAATGTGCCATAGTGTTTCCAAGACTGCAAAGCTGCAAATAAGAGTAATGTCTGATGGGGCACATTGAACAGTTCCCCAGAGACCATGAAAGGACAGCATATGATAACTTTCAGGGCTTCATTTATAACAGCAAGATTTCCATTAATGTTTGCTTGCTATTTATACGAACTATGTAAAAATTATAAGAAACTGTATGGAGAGATTTTTTATCATATTGCATTAATCTTAATTGGTTTTTTGTTTTTCTTCAGCGCTACAGTACTTGCTTTCCTCCAGAAAGATACATAAATGCTTAACCTAGCATAATTATGAGTATACATTCTCACCCATTATTTATTCGTGCTTTAATTATATTTGCCATTTGGACCACTATATATTTGTGTGTCAGTGTTATTTAGAAGTATTTCATTTTCACAGGTTCCTACTATTTTTCTGTAGATAAATTAGGAAAGCTTGGGAGATTGCATACTGAAAATTGAAATAAGGAGTATACAATCCATTTTGAGACTTGCCTTTTGGTGTTTACTTCAAAGCATGGTTCTGTGTGTATGCCTGATTTACATTTAGCAATATCTAAGTGCAAATAGTAATCATACACAAAGTAAACTGGACTATATGCAATTGCTTCCTCTGTTTCTTCAATTGCAGTTGCAATCCCATAGATTCAAATCTTGACAGGTAGCATAATTAGAAAATTCTCTTTGTCTTATTAAATGTGACTCTTCTCAATAGAATTCACTTCATTGCAGGCAAAGAATAGAAAATATACTTCAAATCTAAAATGGGAAATCAAGGGGGACTGTTTTATTTTTATCTGTCTTTGTGCAAGCAACATTATTATCAAAGGATATTGTAATGCTGAAAATGTACTTTTGGGATTTAAATCACGTATTAGCCTGGAAAGCAAAAAGTGCTGTAGGGCCCATGCAATATATTTTCTCATTAATCTGATTGAAAGATTATCCTTCCTATAGCTATGAAAAGTCTAATACCCATATATCCATCTTCCTGCTAGTAAAATTCAGCTTTGTACGTAGTCATTGTCTCTTGTGTCTGAGGTCCTACACTCTTCTTCATTTCTCTGTATAAGCCTATCTGTATTAAAATAAATTCAGAACAGGCCGCCATTTCATGCACACATTTTGATTATTTCATAAGCTGCTGAGGAAAATGGAAGTATCAGCAAGTCATGCAGTTTCCTGGTAATGTAATGCTGTCATTACCTCAGTGGTCATGTGAAAAAGTTTAGCTATAATATCTGTGACAAACGTTTGGTGAGTCAAAACAGTGCATTTAAATGAAATGCGGATATGAATGAGCCATTATTGCAATCACAACTCCAGCTTAGAAATTATTAAGTATGAATATATACATTTTCACAGTAACCTGACATTTGTAATACATAACTAGCTGTGCATTTCTCACCCCCCTCCTCCCGTTTTCCTCCCCATCATCCCCCAGATTGAGAATAGAGGAAGTCATTTTGATCAGAAGCTGCACACAGTAATTGAAGACACTCCTGATCATTTCATGCAATCAGAGTGGCACATTATTTGTGATGAAAATTAAGTAAAGAAGGAAAGCAGATTTATAGGTTGTCTTGCTTATGGTCAACTGCCTTTACAAAAGATTAACAATTCTATACTAACAACCTCAACTGCATATATACTTTTCCACATTGTAGATTTACTGAAATTTTCATATAACCTTAGTCATAACTTGTAGTACCTCATGATTGTAAGCTTTTAATGAAACTACAGAAGATGCCTTAAACAGAATGATTTCTATTCTGAGCTTCTGAGAGTTGATAGCATGAACAGTATAGATGGCTCTAGCCATAACTGTCACACAGATAATATTCTTTTATGCCTCAAGACACTAAGATGGTGCTGCAGATAACTAAAAGGAATAAGCTGCCACCATCACTAATCTGCAGCTTTGAAACACTATAGCTTTTGCATGATTAAAAGAAGGTAAAATCATGGAGAAGTGTAATATAGGAGACATTTTTAAGTTAGCATAGAAGGGAGAACTAAAGGTTTTTGTATTTTGTAATCTATATCCACTCTGGATCAAATCAAGTATATCCCACTTCTTGTGTGTTTATGGATAACAATTGAAAATGCAAAAGAAGCTGAAGCCTTTGAATCCTCTTAGGATACTTTACACTAATATGGTGAAATTGAAATATGGAGAATAGTTAGCCTTATTTTTCCCTTTAGAGTTTAACTTTCAAAATGTTTTATATAGACTTTTTTATGGTTTTATAATACATGTAACAGATTTTGTCCACCATAATATCTGCTTTGTGCCAGACGAGTATCATTTCTATTGATTATTTTTCAATATGTAGAAGCAAATGCAACTGAAACTTTAGTAAGAGACTGAACTTTATTTACATTTTTCATAGCTAAGGTCACCAAATTAAAACTGTATAGGAGTATGAAGTATTGGAAAAGGTAAAACTTTTACAAAGTCTGAACCACTTTACAGTAGAGGTACAAGTAACCTTGTTTATTCCTATTCTTTAAAAATATTTCTGGATAAATGTTTTTATCATTCATGCTACATATAATTTTTTCTCCTTATTTATCCTGTAAAACATCTCATATAAGCTACCATTAAAAATTGATTTATAATAAATAGAAACAAGCAACCAGCATAATTTTGCTATCTAGATTTTTTTCCACATACAGTTTGGAAATCCCTAATAAAAATCCTGTTGTGAGAATACAGACTGACACGAAAGTATCAGGGAAGCAGCCAAGTAAAAATGATGAACTAAACACCAGCAGAGTTGGACACACTATACAACACATTTTCTGGGTGTGTTTTTTAGATACTGCAGTATGCTCTTCAGAGGAAAGAAAAATTTTACTTTAAAGTCTCAAGAAATACACACTTTGTTTTTCTATTGAGTACAAGAACTATAAATAATAATCTGCTAATTCGTGCTCCAAAATACAACCATTGTTAGGAGAAAAACCAAAGCATACAGGAAGCTATTAAATGCACAGCGGTATTTGAAACCGAACCACGGTGACTTGTTATGGCATGCTGACATTATTGTTTCTCGTATATAGTTACACAAACATCTCTGAAGCCAGTTTTTAAAAACGGTCTGCAAGGGACAGCAAAATATGGCTTTATCATCAACTCTCTAAGCTTCATGCTAAGTATTACTTATGACTCTTCTGTGTAAACAACTGCATACAGTTGAAACTAGTGCAAAATACGATGACATAACCTCCCACTGCTAGAGCTTATGCTGTGTAATAAAGAATTTCAGACCCTACTTCTAATTGAAAACATTTTAATCTCATCTTGCCATAGATTCAATTAATACAGGTGCCCCACCACCCTCAATTCCACTTGACTTCACATAGCTCTACAGCTTGTCATTGCTTTTACCATAAAACCAGGTCTTCAGTCAGTAGATGATCTAGAAATCATGTATATTTTCATGGAGAAAAAATTCTCAGTCCTGAGGAGAAATACGGACTCAGAAACAGGAACTCATACTCATTCTGTGATGCTACCATGTTACAAATTGTCTTAGTATTAATTGAGAATTATTTTAAATGATCTGTCCAGCAAAAAGGCATATTATTCACAGGCATAAACCAGCCATTTACATATAATAAATGTCATTTTTGACCCCAATAGGGGGTGAAGGAAGAGAGTTTTTACTTACTAACGTGCAGCTGTTGTTCACATAGCCCATTTGAGTCTCACTGCCAGAAGAGCTCACAAATGGTCTAAAAGAAATAATTATCTATAGTCTTATCCCTGTCTACATATATCTGCTTACAAATTGTAGAAGTTATTATTTAAGATAGTTTTCTTGAAAACTGAATATAAGGTCATGTCATAAATGAATTCTCTTTTGGTTTTATTTGTATTCATCACAAAACACCTGTTTTTGATTACTATACCTATTCGGTCCTTAAATTAAGTTGGTTTAATGTGAGAGACCTGATATGAGTTTCTAGATGTTTATTATATGCCAGTACAAAAATGCACCCAAACAGAGAGTCATCCTTGCATTTATGATTAATGGGGCTCTGTGCAGAGCTCTGCACCGTACCTTCTCCCCTTTCCAGGCAAAAGCCAATTTATTCCTTCTTTGAGTATGAATATTGTACAATAGATGAAGAATCTATGCTTGCAAGCTTACAGTGCTTATGTTGCTGAAAAAGAAGCACAACTTCTCTAAATTCTAGGGGTTTTGTCCTTTAAGATGTGCCTCTTTCATTTTTCAAAAGGGTTTGAACCAAGCCTCACTTTCTTTGTTGGCTTTGGTGTTTTTTTCTCTGACTATTGGTCAATTGGCCTTGTTTCTCTGCTGCTGCCTCAAACAGACACATCATGTATCTGGATATGCAAGAATTTGTGTTTAGAAAGCAAGACAAATTTGCATATCGAAACCAAAATGCTACAGCAAACTCTATTGGTGTGCTTTCTTTTAAAGCACCTGTTGACACTGTTATAAGTAAATCTAATGCAGCTGCTTTACACACTGCCATTTGGTTTATTTCAAATAAAGGCAACAGAAGTGATTAACAAAAAATTTGAATACATGTGGACTCAAACAAAATCCAGAACTATTGGTACAAGAAATGCATTGACAAGCTGGTCTGGATGCCATAGTGGCCTACCAAATCAGCTGGACAGGCTGAGACAATTGGGTTGATTCAGCCTTACAAAGAGAAGACAACTTACTGCTGTCTATAATGCCTGAATAGGAGGGTTTAGAGAAGACATTCTGATTCTTCTCTAAACTAGATATTATCTAACTGTCCCCATCCATCTTAAAAGGTTTTGAGATGCTATTATTTTGAAGTTTAGATCTGTTAAGATGAATATTCAACGTCAAATTTAGACATGGGCCCTCAGAAGTGACATTTTCTGCATAGTTCAAAGAAAAAGGAGCTGGTGCACCTGAGTGGCATTGGTCCTACTGAAGAGTGACCAGGGGAACCTTGGAATGTGTAAAGTGTATAGGAAAAAAGAACCCTTACTACTCATGTACAGAAATTAAACTGGAAATGTGTGGTTAAGTACCAGAGCTAACTGCTTAAGACATTATATTCATAATTTCACTTTCATGAAGATTCTCAAAGTGTCAAATGATACTTCCCAACCCATTATTACTCGGCTAAAAGGAATGACAGGTAGCATTGAAAATATCTTCGAAGCATTATGAGTGCTATTTGAAATTTCCAAATTACTTTCATGATATAATTTTAGCAGCATACTGGAATTAGTGCAGTACTAATAATACACTTATTGGAGATGTAAGTGCTGCATAGATGAGTTTATATAAGTACCTACATTTTAGCAAGCATTATACCCAGTTATACTATGCAGTAGTAAAGCAATGACAAATAAGTCATGTTAGAAATACAACATTATGAAAAATATGACTGCACAGCTCATCAGCTATGTGCCATTTTCCTTTTTTAAAACTTAAAACGCTTACATAGTATAGAATATAGACATTGCAGCTGAATTTTTCAAAAGGGCAGATTAATTTATGGCCAATAACAACATCTCTACTTATACTGGAAAACAAGCTTTATCAGATCTTATGCTTTTGGACATAAACTGATCATTGAAAAGGTCAGGATATAATTTTTATGCACACATGCAACTTTTTTTCTTTAGATAAAATTTTTGTTGATGCTGCTCTTTCTTTGTGTTTTGTGGAAGATAGAGAAATTCATGAGTAGAAGTAGCAAACCACTGCTTTGGCCTTTAATTAGTCCAGAGCTTTCTTCATGGTTCTAGAGTGTAGTTTCTTTAATCAATAGTAGCCCATGACTAAATCCTGTCACTAGTCACAACTGTCTTTTTCTTTATGCGGAGGCTGATAATACTTGTAAATGAAAAATTGTGCTATTTTCACTTCATGCTTTAGAGAAATGAAATACTTGTAAATAAATCTAGCGTTCTATAAATCTAGTGTTTAAATATCACAGAAGTATCATATTGAAATAGGTCACTAGTTAGAAATTGAGGACTTTTGTTGTTACTATAGTTTAGATTTCCATTCCAGGCAGATCTTGATCAGACACAAACAAACAAACTTATGATACCATAGTGTATAAAACATATAAATGAAATCTTGCCCTGTACAGATGTAAAAATCTACCTTATTTACTGCAAGAAATGAGAAAAAAAAATAGGCAATCTAGAAAAAAGAGGAAATGGTCTCAGTGTTAAGGCCTCTCTGTAGAATTTGATTCACTGGAAAATAATTAAGTTCTTCTGAGTAATTCCTAAGGCAGCAAACCTTTTACAGATGGCTGTCAATTGAGTTTATCCAATCTGAGAAACTTCTGCTCCTATCTTCAGAACTGAGAGAGCTTTTAGCTGCAGCTAATTTTAGCAGGAACTGTATTCCGAGCACATGGTATTTTAGACAAACACTATTATTGTTAAAAACTCAACCAGTCAGGTACAGCACCCAAAATAAAAGGTTTATTTTAATGCTCCTTTATCCATTTGATGTTGCCAAATGAGGACAGCAGAGTATCCCGCGCATTTCATATATGCTGTGATGAAAAATCTCCATACTTACAGCACTTTAGCTCTGTGGTGATGAACACCATAACAAAGTCGTTATACCATTAGCAATTTTCTATTCAGTTTTGGGTTGGGATGTCAGTGAGACGCCAAGAGTAAGGATAAAAAAAGACATTAAATAGGCTCTGTTTTGGTTGAGAGTTTGGGTTTTTTGGGTTTGGGGTTCTTTTATTGGGGGAGGGGTTGTCTAGTCTTGTTTTGTTTTATTTGGGTTTTTTTTCCAAACAGACAATCTGTCTGTATTATGCAGTAAATCAGGTTAGGGTCTGATGTGAAAAAATAAAATCTGATCGTAATATTTTTATGGCCATTTGGTCTTGCCCTGGTTCTTAGTTCCATGTGAGATATCTGAGAACAGTTATGGTAGGGTCTGCTCAATTCTCTGTCGGCAGACTTTGAAAGTCAGAGTAGTTCTACTGCAACAAACTTGTCAAACTAATCAGCACTGTGGGATAAGTCTAAGAAGGATTTCATCTACAGAAAATATCTCTGGAGAATTTAGCAAAATTTCAATTAAGGAAGTGGACAGTGTAAGTTTTTACAGTGCTTGCTATTCTGATTAAGGTATGCAACGAAATCATATCAAGGTTCAGAACCTCAGAAAATAGTATGAAGACGAATTATGCCTGTCCTCTTGATTTTTTGTGTTCACTGATCAATTGGTGGCACAATAGGAAAATTTATGTCCAATACAAGTTCAAATACGTTTAGAGGTCTCAGTCTTCAGACATGCTGAATACACTCAATTCCTTTTACATTCCATAACAACTGAAGGTTCTCAGCATGCTTCAGTATTGGGTAATTAATGAGCAGTATAGCTAATTTTATACTCTGAGAGAAACTGGAATTTGAGAAGGACAATGTAATACTTATTGATATTGGAGTGGTAAGAGTGTGTTGCAGAAAAGAAAAATACTTTGTAAAAAAATTAACTGAATTAACAGTAATTTGAATTATAATCCCAAAAATTAGTCAAATCACAGTTTGTGATTATAAAGGAAAATTAGTTACAGTGCAACGTGATGTGCACAGACACAATTAGAGAATTAAAAGTGCAACAGGGATTGTGAAGGTGTCAGAAGAAAGCTTGATTTCTCTTCAAACCAATAGCAATGGGTTTAGTCTCTCTTAATGAGACTTTTTTGATAATAAATTAGTATTTTGAGACAGATGATGTAAGAATTCAAAATATTTTTAAGTGACTTCTTATTGCCTACAGATTGCACTCCAGTTTTGAGGACCAATAATACTTTAATGATGTTGATACTAGTATTGCAGTCTCCTAACTAAAGAAAGATTCCTTCCTTCCTTCCTTCCTTCCTTCCTTCCTTCCTTCCTTCCTTCCTTCCTTCCTTCCTTCCTT
>VXBA01004924.1:208826-240201 GCA_013399895.1 Serilophus lunatus
AATTATTCCTAGCTCGCTGGGCTCATGATGCCTCAGGTCATCAGGGGAGAGATGCAACATATCGATGGGCCCGTGACCGAGGGGTGGACATTACTATGGACAGCATATCACAGGCTATCCATGACTGCGAGACCTGTGCTGCAATCAAGCAGGCCAAGCGGGTGAAGCCTCTGTGGTATGGTGGACGATGGTCGAAGTACAGGTATGGGGAAGCCTGGCAAATAGACTACATCACCCTTCCCCAAACCCGCCAAGGCAAGCGCTATGTGCTCACCATGGTGGAAGCAACCACTGGATGGCTGGAGACTCACCCTGTGCCTCATGCTACTGCTCGGAACACCATCTTGGGCCTGGAAAAGCAAGTCCTGTGGAGACATGGCACCCCTGAGAGAATAGAGTCAGACAATGGGACTCATTTTAAGAACGGCCTCATAAGCACTTGGGCCAAAGAACATGGAATTGAGTGGATATACCATATCCCTTATCATGCACCAGCTGCCGGGAAAGTAGAACGGTGCAATGGACTACTTAAGACTACCCTAAAAGCACTTGGCGGAGGGATGTTCAAAAATTGGGAAGTGAACTTGGCAAAGGCCACCTGGATGGTCAATACCCGAGGGTCCATCAATCGAGCTGGTCCTGCCCAGTTTGAACCCTTGCACACAGTGGATGGAGACAAAGTCCCTGTGGTACACATGAGAGGTCTGTTAGTAAAGACCGTTTGGATTAATTCCACCTCAGGTAAAGGCAAACCCATCCATGGCGTTGTTTTTGCTCAAGGACCTGGTTACACTTGGTGGGTGATGCAAAAAGATGGAGAAACCCGTTGTGTACCACCAGGAGACATTATTTTAAGGGAGAACCGTGTGTAAAGTTTAAGGAAGGTATTGATTTGGGATGATGTAGATGGTAATAGAATAAGGGGTGGATCCTGTCAACAGCCAACGGAGATGGTAATAGAATATGCTTCAACCTAGGACAGATACAGAAATTTAACTGTATGATTGTTGGAGCATAAATCATGCTGGTCCACTGCTCAAAACTAGTAAACAATTATAGCAGAAAATCTGGAGGAATAGTATGCAAACAAAAACAGTAAAGAAGGCTTAGTTGAAAGGTTTCTTTTCCTGTCTTTGTCAACTTGCTGTTCAAAAACTATTTTCTCTTCCTTTTTCTTTCCTTACCCTTTTCTTCAAAGATGATACATTTTCACTTATTTTTAGGGCTTCTCAACTTTATATTGGCTACTTTACAGTGCTTTGGAAATACTCATGTCACTTCATGTACAAATAATGGATTTCTGTTTTACATAAAGATCACAGTTGTATCCTTGTGTCCTCCCCCTCCCTGCACCCCTCCCATAGCACTTTTTTAAAATAACTAGATTAGCGAGTGAATGGATCATGTAGGATGTCTCATCTTAATGAAAATATTGTGAGATATCAATCTTTCTAGCATACAAATATTGAAGGCAAAAGAGTTCCAAGTCATCCTCTAGTGATATTAAATATATACAGCTTTGCCAGTGTGAAACAAGTCACCAATAAAGAACTTTCTTATTATACTAAATATCACATCAATTAATGATTCAGTTATATTTCCTGAGCTACTATTTTCACAATAAATGTCCACGCTTGCCCGGTATTTGAACAAAAGCAGATAATGAAATGAAGTTTTATAACTGTATTCAGATAACTGGAAGTGGTGCTTGTCTTAAAATCTGTCTGCACTGCACTGTATTCTAGTTGTTGATACCATGGTACAATCAGTAAGTACACTTGATAGCATAGTAGATTTTTCAGCTTGTTTAATCTCACTGTCTTGATTTCATGGGGAGATTGTGATGAGTGACTCCCATTTACTCTTGAGTTCAGCATTATGATAATTGCATAATAAAACACAATCAGTGAGCATCCATAAAGAATGCTACTTTTTTTGGTTGTTACTGTTATAGAACACAAATCTTGGCAACCAACTTTGGCTAGTACATATAAAGTGATATTCAGAATGCAAAGGAAATTTATATATATGTATGAAAACTGATGCCTGTATTATCTTGGTTATCAAACATCTTACAAAAAGACTATTTATATTTTCTAGTCAAGAGGAAGTTAAGATACAGTCAGATCTGTAAGTAATTTAATAAAAAAGTAAACAATCATTAGTTTGCATTTACATTTTAATGTTTGTTTTATTGGTTTCTCTATTTTCTCAGGTTTGTCTGAAAGAAAATATGCTATACATTTGAGCCAAAAAATCACAATAAAATTATTCTGCCTTACTTTAAGGCGCTCAATCATTTAATTTCATACTTTATAATAACATATGACATGTCAATTTAAACAAAATACAGAATATTTGCTGACTGTAATAGAAGGTTGATATTAAAATAATGTGTTGCTGTTAAGAGCAGATAATTGAGCATAACAACAAGTAGGTACTATCTGCTAGAGCAAATGCAAACCCAAACCCTAATATTTTCCTAATGAAAAGTGCTCATACAGACAGTATTTGGTATTTAGCATTTTCTTGGTGTGATGTTTTAGCAGAATTTTCTATTTTTTGGTACATTTTTTTTCCTGGACAATGGGGATGTGTGCATGTGTGTGTGTGTGTATGTCTGTGTATATTTGTTCTGTATTTAAAATAAGTATATGATCCTCTTGGGTTTGATCTGATTCTTTCTGAATTTACCATGGGTGATCCACCATGTGTTCTTCTAATTCCCATATTAATAAAAAAATGCATAAAGCCTCAAAGTCCTAGATCACCAGCATTTTAGTGCAAACTTAAATGCCTCCTGCTGTGAGACCAAATATTTTGCTGAATTCTGAAATTTTTAGACAAGCTATTTTGCACTTTTTTTTTCCTGTAAAATTCTGCTCTCTTTTTCACTCACGTATGGCCATGTATCCTATTTTGTTTAGTATAACACAAAAATCAGGCTGTACTTCACGCTTCTTCCATTCTTACTTTTTCCCCAATACTGGGTGAAGTGTAATCATTTGTATTTGCTATTTCATGCCAACTTTCTTGTCTCCTTCCCTCAAATTCTTTTTGTTTTGTCCAGGTTAACACTTGCCCCTGAAACCTTAGATCCCAGAAAGAGCTTTTTTTAAGATCTTACTAGAACTCTAATAAAATTTCTTGTACCCAGACTCTTTCCAGGTTCTCTCCTTAATTACCAGTCCTTCTCTTGACATATCACTAAATCATACTCTGCAGCAATCAATTTTTTCTCAGTATTGTTCCATACTCTTTTGCCCCTAATAGCAAACAACAACTGCTCCAGAGAGAGGAAATATGGTGGCAATAGCACAGTCACTTTGCTCATTGCCCCTCTCAGTGCCATTCAGGCTACTTTTGTATGGATTGGCTGTGAAAAGGCTCCTATTGTTCTACTATCTGACTGGTGACACACAGGAAAAAAAAGCCCGCTCACAACTGGGTGTCTTCTCACCTCACTTCTTTCCATTCCCACCCCTGAAAAATTGCATTTTCTCTGCAAATTACTACCAGTTTATGAAGAATCAATCTTCTAAGGGTATTGTAACATAGAACCATCGGTAAGAAGCAAGTTTTGGATACTCAGCCAAACAAAACTCCAGGCACTCAGGTGTTCCCCTTAGCTCAGATTACAGGCATACCCTTCTAATAGTGTATCTGGTTCTGTCATGTTTTTTATGTATAATGCAAATTTGAAAGTGCTATACTACATCTTTTTCATTTTTGCTACAGTGCATCTGTAGCTTATTGGTGTTTGATGCGTAGACCTACAAGAAGTAAACTGTTTTGCTATGCATTCCTACGTATAGTTTTTGTTATATTAATGATAGGAGCTGTATGATTCTTAAAAAAGGAGTAGAAAAAGACTGATATTTCAGTTTTGCGTACCTGTGAATAAAAGTAGCCTCAGAAGTATAAATAACTTCCTATTAATTTTGTTAAAACTTCCCGAAGGGGGGGGGGGAAGCCAAAGATCAAAATCTTGAAGCAGTATGGATTTGCCCTTTTGAAAATGGTGTACAAAAATATGTCCTAAGTGATTTCATATTTTATGTGTTTGAATAAAATATGTATTTTGCTTATCTTTTTAAAGGTAAGCTTCATGAGAGTTCATGCTATTTTGTCTTTTATCTAGAGGTCCTCTAAATTTTAATGACTTGTGTTATCCCTATGGTTTGTCACCGAAATTTACCTTATATTTTGAGATCTCTGACGTAATCAGTTGTTGAAAATGTCTGCTTATCTGCTGCCACATGAGGATGTTAGCCGGTCATTAAAACTATGGAATCTTGTATCCATGTCCAGAGAGCTGTGGCATGGGTCATTGCCACCAAGCTTGATAACGAAAATGGTGGGAGGAAATAATGTTGCAAATCTGCCTGCAATACCTACTTAATCTTACCACTTCTCTTTTTTTGCAATTGCTTGTCTGACAGGCTCAAATATGATCCTGAAAACTTTTTAATGGATTTTGAGGTCCTATAAACTTTATATTGAAATCATTGATATGCCTGCACACCTTTTACAGTCCATGTGTAAAATCTGCAGTCATATTGAGTCAAAATAAATTTACATAAAACCAAATTTAAACTGTAACAGTTTAGTTTTTTCCCCTCTTCCTCAAATAAGGCACAAGACAGTATACAAATAAAATCCCGATCAAAAAATTTTGCCTTTTTTTGTGGACTAGAGGACTCATTGAAGCTTTTGTAGGGTTTTCCAAGAGAAAACAAATCTGAGAACTTAAGTACAACATTTAAAAACAACAATTTTTTTTTTTAATTTATAGTTTATGATCTCTTTTCCAGAGAAGGGGAAAAAACTGCAAAGAGTTGTAGTTCAGTTTTGCCCTTGGACAGTATATTCAGAAGTATATGATTGTCATCACAAGTCCTAATTGGGAGATTAATTGTTAGCATTGTCTATAATTTCTTTAAATAGCTTTTGCTTTCACCAAAGTATTGTGGCCAAACTCTTAATTCTGTAAATATTAATAAAGAATAATTTTGCCTTAAAATGTGACATCTGTGTGAGTGAAAATAAATAGAAACTAGAGTTCTTAAATGTATATCTTAAAAATCTTGTCCTGCTTCTTCCTTCCCCTTCCCTTCTCTCATCAAAGATATGAAAGGCTGAAGCCCACTTATCTCAAGCACTGTCTTTCACAATTTCCCAGTGGGATTGCTACACTCGTTTGGGATACTTGTCTGATAGATCCCTGGCTTTTATCTTGTGACAATTGAAATAAGGGCATTCTCAGCGACAGGCTAAAAATTTGAAACAAACTTCCTACAAAGCCAGTCCCAAAATAGTGGAGCCTCTTTATCACGACTTTCAAGCTCAGTACAAGGCATATCTGTATTAACTGGCATTCCCCAACAGGTATGTAGTAATGACACTGAACATAGGAGGAATCAGTCTAGAAAATTATGGTAAAGAAACAGCTTCAAAGCAGAGAAAGAAAAGTGAAACCTTCCAGAAGTAATTTTGATGTGTCTTTAATCATTTATATGTGCTCAAATACTCCAATCATTAGTGTCATAGATATATCTATAAATAAATCCCACAATGTTGGAAAACATCTCTGAAACATAAACTGAAGTAGTCATCATCTGTAATGCACATGACAAATATTTAATTAGCTGTGCAAGTGAGCTGACATGTAAGTACAGTATGTTAATTTGCAGAATTTTCTTTGAGGAACACAAAGTGTTTCTTAAGTGTACAAAAATGAAAGTAGCTTATACAAAATTAAGTTCTGAGATCAATGGCAAAACTTCTTTATCATCTCCAAATACCACTTGATAAAGACACTGCAGTTAAAGAGTTGATCAGTAACTTAATTATAAATTCAAATTTTGAAGTGTGATGTTATTGCCATTATAATATTATTCCAGTAATTACAGGACTGTTGCAAATGAAGATGAAAAAAATATAAAGGAAGTTAACAGATCAAATATGTGACATGAGTGAATGAAATGACAGCAGAAAAAAAAAAAAGACAAACAAAAACTGGAGAAAAAAAAGTGTTGCCATTAAAATAAAGCTTTCAGGACTTGGAAATATCTCATGATACATAATAGTGTAATAAAATATTACGTTTGTATTGCCAAATGCCACACTGTCATCTAAAATAATGAGGAGGGGAAAGAACTACGATCACTAGATAAGATTTCAAGAGATCTTCAGCTTTTATAAGTGGAATATAACAGTCTTCATTCCATGCTGGAATCTAACCTCCTTGGAAACAATCAAAGAGAATATTATTAGCAAGGTGTTTGGAAAGTTAAGAACAAAATATTTTTTCAAGAAATTACCAAGAACTAGAAGGTTAGAAATAGCATGATAGTTAGAAATGGAATCAAAACCACATGAAAACTTCATAAGGGAAGGCGCTGAGAAAGTAACCTCTTTAAAACCTACAGGAAATGTGCCACTGAGGCCATGATTGTTAATATCTCTTGTGTGTCAGGAGAATTACAATAAGGAAAATCATCAAACATAAGGTAGAAGGAAAGCGCCCATGTTTTTATATAAGGGATTATCTAGGCTTGTAATAGGAGAAGGATAATTAACAGTTATAGAAAGGAAGGAAGAAACAATTGAGTTAAGCAGATCATCAGATGTGTGTTGAAATTTTTTCTGTAATTGGAAGAGTTGTGTTTATTATAAACTAAACTAGAGATTCAAGTTGATTTAAAAAGAGTGACTATTTGAAGGAAGAAAATATATGCAAGGTCCTTTCCAGGTGATAGATTTATAGGTCAGAGAATCAACATTAAAAACTATTTCTCAATTTCAGAATGGAAAATAAATTACAGAGTATAGTGAGTTTTTATGACACTATGATCAAAATAGAATAGTTATATGTTGCTCAAGGGGTATGGAAATCATAATAAGTATAAAACCAAAATCATCTAAATTTAAGTTTATTATACAATAAATAGCAGCACATATTTGCAATTGCACTTACAGTTTCTTCTGATTTTGTGCCCTAATACTTAGGTGAGTTTGGGGTTGATGAAAAGCTTTTCTAAAAATAGTATGTAAATCAGATATGATAGTCTCTGAATTGCAGTAATTCAAAAACAAATTTGTAATCTTGTATATTTCACTCCCGTCTTTGTTTTTTTTTTGACTGGTCCTTGTCCACTGATAGATATCTATGAATTCAATTAAATCTTAAAGAAGAAATATTAATTATATAATGATGAAACTAGTGGAAATGTATAATTTTACTTCAGATTTTAAGAATAAACACAGTGAACATTTATCAGAAATTTAAAAACAAAAATTAAACTGTTTTTGCTTAATAGCAGAGCTATGATAACTAAAAAGGCAAGGAAAATGTCAGGTTATGGCATTTAAGGAGATAAGGTGTAGTTAGAAACGGAGAAACAAAAAATACAGCTTTTAAATGTAAGAAACTGTACATATGAATTTTAAAATGACTTGTAAAAACTTATGTTAGTGAAAGAATGACAGAAAGAAGAAAAATGTTTAAAAGTATGTGATTTTGAAAGTGTATTTTAACTAAAAAATGACAAAAAAATTTCCTCAAGAGTACAAACGGACCTTGAGAACATATATCTAGCAAGATGTGAAAAATAAAAATGGCTTAGAAATAGAAGGCTAAGCAGGCATTATGATGAGTATGACAAGGAACTGCTTCACATTGGGGAATCTACATGAAAACAAGTAAGGTGGGATGAAGTGCAGCTTACGTAGCAATAACATTGCCAAGAACAATTTTGTATTGCAAGCTGACTTACTGAACATATGTGAGTTTTGCACAAATTTTAAAGAAATTACTTGTTACAAGCAGTGTCTATAAGAACATGTAACTGTGTCTGAGATAAAAGGAGTAAATTATATAAAAAGAAAAAAAATGTAAAAAAAATAGTTAGAAAGCCCAAGAAAAACAGGAAGATTTAGAGGGAAAAAAAAAATCCAACAACAGTATAATAGATGCATTGTAACTAGAGAGAAATAGGAATGATTAATGGAAGGTGAAATTAAAAGAAGTGATGTAAGAGCAGAGTACTACAAGGTCATCTATACCAATGAGGTATATGAACCCTGACATTTTTACAATGAGTTTTCAACAGAGTGAACTGATCCTAAAATATAGCAGCTTGAGTGGGACAGAGGAGAAAGAAAGAAAAGGTTATGTTGCAGCATGATGGAAAAAAAGCTTGTCTTAAAAAATTAAGTCTTTTCAACAGCTAAAGCCTCAGAGACTTCCTCAGTGACCTGATTTGTCAAATGGATTTTTGTCCCTTGCTTGGTATTTTCAGTTCACTGCATTCTCTTATGCCAGATTTCAGTAAATAATACCTAAAAAAATTAAAATGCTGTAATGTTTAATTTAATATCCTGGCTGAATTGGGTTGCCCTATCTACTTAGTGTAAACATCTTAAGATTACTTTGAGTATGTGCTTTCTGACTCTTGATGGCAATTCAAGGGTCCCAAAATGCAGAAAAACTATCCAGTTCAAAGTATCACTCCCTACAGCTATGGATTTCTACTTGAGATCGTATCTCAAAATCACTTTTTGCAGTAACCTACTGCTCTACTAAACACTAGTAACACAAATCAATCTGGCATTCCCAGAAGCCCAGGGAGAATTCTCACACAGCTTTCCCTGTAAGTGCATTAAGGTTGCAACGGTTGATCTAGAATCAGAACACGCTGCTAAAAAAAAAATAGACTCCTTAAAATAAAAAAAAAATAATAATAATAAAAAAGGAGATTTGCCTGCAAAACTACAAAGTTGCCTGACCAGAAATGTGTATACCTGCACTTCTCCACCAAGCAGTGGATCAATAAGAATGTATTGCTTGGAATGTCAATCACATTGTATTATCTGAGAAAAACCTGGGAATTATGACTATTATTAATAAAGTAATTGCAGCTGTGTGTTCTACACAAAAAATGACATTAGCTTATTTTGATTTTTTACTTGAAAATGTTTTCCCTTTCTATATAGTAAATAAAAAATCCCCTCTCTTTCATCTTTTAATATTACTATTGCTTCTACATGTGAAAGAAGATTGCTGTTTAGTTTTGTTTTCCCAGGTACTTTGACAGAAGTGGAAGTGAAATATATGAAATACATGCATTGTAATCTACATAATAGTTTTGGGTTTTTTGTGTTTTGTTTCACAAATGGTACATTCTTATTACTTTGACACATTTTTATACAAGCTGAATGTTGGGAAATGGTGAAGTAGTCCAAATAAAAGAAGAAAAGGCACAAACTTTAGTTCATCTCCAAAGAATGCTGCAATATTTCAGGTGCAGCACTATAGAGGAAAAAAATAAAAAGGTAGTTTCAATGGACTTTAGTTGATAGTCTATGGAGAAATCAGGTGATTCTGCTTGTGTTTGTGCAAAGCTTCTGACACCCTTCTGCCATGGTCCTAATATGGGAAAGGAAGGACAGTATATGAACGACTCAGCAGCACCAGATACAAAGAAGAGAAAGGAAAGGGAGCTGGTGAAAGCTGTTTCCCGTCCTTCTCATACTGTAATTTAAAGCTGTTGTTTATTTAATACTTCTTATGGAGAGAGGGAGGTATACTCACTATCTGAATAAAAAAAACCAAACCAGTATTGACTTTCTTGATAATTCTGAGTTGACAGATCCTTATCTTGTGGCAGTTGTCAGGAGCTCCTTTGCCCTCTCCATTCTCCAGGCTCGTACACCATACAAAACTTAAGCCCCATTGAGAGTTTGTGTTGTACTATATTTAATTAGGTCGTTACTCATTTTGGTGTTGATATCTAGAATTTAATGAAATGGCCTCTAAGAGTGCAATGGTAACAATAAATTATATCTACCCGCATTAATAATTAAAATCTGCCTTTTAAAATTCAGCCAGAGGTGTGGTCTCAGTTACTGAATAGGACCTATATGCTTAACTATTTTAACCATCTTAAACTCAATGAGAAAGTACATATTGAGACTTGCATGTATCTCAATTTAACTCTAAGATATGGGGAATATTGATATTAGCCGTGAAAAGAACAATGCTCCATTATTAGCCCTCTTGGCAGGTAGAATGACTTGCATTTTGCTTTCATAAAATTGATTGGTTTCTGCTGAAAGTGAGCTGCTCAAATGCTTGGCAAACAGCATGAATCTAAGGGCCTTCTGTACATGGTATAAGTTCATTAAGTAGAAATGTGAACACACATACCCTATATTTCTCTGTATTGGCAGCACTGGAACTTTTTGTTTTATGCTTAAATACATATTGATGAGTAAAAGAGGACTTTTCTATTACATTGTCTATGTACATTTTGCATTAAATTTTGATATTAGGCAGCTGTTAGCTTACTTACTACACAATTAGTCTTTCTTTTCACAGGAGGGCCCATTTCTTTCCTCTCCTGGAATTATCACAGGTAGATCTCAGTCTCTCTTATTCTAATTTATGTATTTAGGGAAGAAGGTTATCTTGCAGCTTGAATACAGAAACAGAGCCCAGGGAAGTTCAGCTTCCAGCACAGTTCCACTGAGCATTCGACGGCTACACAAGCCACAATTCTCAGCCCAAATTCTTGTACTTTTGGGAACTCTGTTGGAGATGTTCAGTTCAATTAAGTTACTCAGGAGAAGTCCTTAAAATTTTGAATTCTGTTCTTAATTATGTCCCCCACTGATAAAATGGAGAAAAAAATTCCTCGTATAATTCTAATTAAAAAAAAAGAAAATCAAATAACCAAATATTAGTTGTGGTACTATAACTGGCAGCTTTTGAGCAAACTGAAATTATTTTAATGAATATTAATTACAAATTTAAACAACAAATTTTAATTTTCTTTTTTAAACTAGTACTCTCTAGACAGCTTTTTAATAGGAAGGATGAAGGAGATAGGGAAAGTTTAAGTGAAGAGATACTACTTCCTTTCCTAAAAAAAAAAAAAAAAAAAAAAGCACGTTTTCATGATAGCTTAGACTTCCCTCAAGTCTTAAAAAGAGTGGCATTCAGCCTTTCTCCCGAGGTCTTCCTAAACAAAGTTACTATTGATGCTCCCTCCAAGATCTGGTCAGAGAAACCTATAAAACATTTATAATTCCCAGATTGTTAATATAGAAATATCATGAAAGTTTGGAAAGCTGTAACTGCCTGTGAAAAGGTAAAGGAAAGAACAATGTTACTAAGGTAGAAATTGCTTTCACTATCAAATGGGAAGATGGGAAAAGGAAAATGAAGATCACATGTATATTCCCCACCACCATGTCCATAAGTAACATTTCCCTGCCTCTGCCTGTCTCTCTCCCAAGAAATACTATTCTATCTGTTAAAAGAAGAAAGAAAACAAAATCCAGCAGGGAGATCTTTGCTTCAACAGGCTTTTGGAAGATTCTGGCAAGGCTGAGGACTCTCTTATCAGAGAAAATAAGCCTGTTTTTATCAACAGAATGAAAACATTAAATATCTAAATATTCTAACAATATCCATATTTTCAGACTAGAGGTCAGAGGAATAAGCTTTTTTCTGATCACTGTTACAACACTGTCAGCTGCAAAAAGTCATCTGCTCCATCAGAGGATCTAAATACCACTAAGCAGAACCCATAGGGACAAGCGGAGAGTTCAAACATGAATACAAAGGAATTACAAGAACATTAATCTTTTCAAGAATCAACTGACAGTACATTTCAGAAAGTGCATATAACTCAATTAATGCTTGTGCTCACAAACCCTTTTAATTTATGAACTGTAGCTCTTGGGGTTTGCTAAACAATTAAAATCAAATCTAACTTCTCCCCTAAATTTTGTAAAGCATATTTCATAAGTTTAATTCCTGCAACTTCAGCAGGAACAGTGCATCTATATGACCCTGAGAGTAAGAAAGGAAATCTTATTGCTCAGTGATCTGCTGTCACCAATGGACAAAAATTAAATGCTTTTGTTAATCCTTTCTCTCTCACTAGCCATTGACCATGAAGCTTTGTTGACCTTGCTGGAAACCCAGGCAAGAATTATTGAGAGGCACTTGAGCGAGCTGTTCTTTTTTCTCAGGAAAGAACCAGAGGGTAGTAGATGATGATTGCTCTTTTGCCTTGATGTGGTCTTATGCAAGATATTCTGTTCCTTCTATCTGATATACATGCTACATTGTTAGAGCAATTCAGCAATATGTTGTAAACACCGATTTTGGATCAGATTTGAACTGTATAGTCACAGCCATGCTGAAAGTGGAACTATAGCTCGAATCAGATAAAACAGAGCTGTGGCTGCCAAAATAGTTGAAAAACCTTTGGAAAAGATTAATAAGCTATTTATCTGTTAATGTCCTGGAGTAAGACCAACTGTTTAAGTATCTTTAAATGCCTGGGTACTTTTAAATGGCCAGGTGCAGTTATTCTTTTCTTAAGTGGTTTTCAAACATCGCTTTGAGTGGGGGACTTCACTGTGGTAATCTCTGGTGTGCCTCTTCAATGCTGGCATTTCAGTGTTGGACCTTTTAGCTGCGGCTATATACAGAGCTCTTTGAGTTTCTCATGTGGCGGTCTGTAGCAATTTGGACCCATCCAGCTTCAAAAATTACTTCTATTTTAAAGTAGATGGTGGTCAGACAAGCTGAGATGATCCAGTCTAATGGTTTACTGTCACTGAAGGAGGCAGTTGTGCTCTCTCCTTTACTCTGTACCTTCTAGAGCCTCCCAGGTGTGTACTGTACCATACCTCTGGCTATTTGTTGAACTGATTAAATTCTCTAAATGGGTAAAAAATTCATCCAGGAGTGAAAAGTATCTTGTTTGCTAAGAAGAGCTACTTTGTTGATAGATTTTTATATTTTCCAGTTATTTCCTAAAAGAGAATTAAGAAGTACAAATTAGGGACAGCATGATGATGTTAGGACTTCCCAATAAAGTCATTCTTCAATGTTGTGGAATTTGATGTCCCCCAAAGGATGCTGCAGGAAACACTGACATTACCTTTTGCCACGTGGGGAATGGGACAAAGGCCAGAGGGTAAATTTTACTCCTTTAGTTACCATTGTCTTAAGACTTTAACTGACAATTCTGTAAAATTGTGATGAAGTTTACACTATCTGTCTACAAAGAATATGATGAGTGAGTTTTAGAAACTACCTGCAATAAATACAGCCATTCCACAGTTCCTTGAAACTTTCATAATTCCTATTTACAACAGCACCAAATTCCCATTAAAAAAGTGGGGGGAAAAGTCAGTAGGGACCTTTTTTTTCAGTGATGAAATAGGTTAATTTCATAGCTGACTTGAAATCTTGTGACAAGTTATGGTATTCTATTATGCCATTATTAGTAGAAGACATAATCCCTTGCAGCTGTGGTAACTCATGATAACGCACAATATATACCCATCAAGATATCTCCTGACAGCAATGAAATTAATTCGTGTCACCCCTGTGTCTAACAGAATGTGCTTGCAGCTTCTTCTTAGTATGCTATTTCAGATACCAATGAATTGTTATATGGGGAAAATGCATCTATTAGAAACAATTGCTTATATCAAAATTTTCACTGCCTTCACTGTACATTTGATGACAAATGTTTCGAGTAAGTTAAGCAGACATTATAGGTAAGTGATTGAAACTGTGTTTTCTTGAACTTCAAGAGTATCTGGAGAACTGCCCTGCACAATTACTGTTAGTCCCAGTACATCCTGGTGAGGTTGCAATCCGTTTGTGTCTTCTGGCTCAGAATCAGTGTGCAAGCTGAAGCCTTAAGCCATTGCAATATCTTCTGTTGTAAGGAGCTATTTTGAAATTATAGGATGATGAAAAAATTATCTGTTACCTACAAATTTGTTTTATCTCTTAAACTAATACTTCTAGTAGAGAATTATCTATGTGTCTATGAAACTTTGAGAAAATGTTCTATATGGTTACTTCTAAATTGCTGAGATGAAAATATATTTTACAGAATTTCAAAGCAGAGGAAGAAAGCAAATCAGATGAGAGAAAATGCATTTCAGCAACACTTTAAGACTGCACTTTTAATGATTTTTTTTAAATAAGTGTTTTGAAATAACAACTGAATAAACAAAAAGATAAAAGCCAGTATTTACTGCCACATATTCTCACTTTCTGACAGGTTTGCATAATCAAACACTTCCCACATCACAAACATGCAAAATCTCTGTAGTCCCAGCATGGTATGGGTTATTCCCAACTTAACTTCATGTACTATTTCCCTGATGACTAGACCATTTCTGACTTTCATTTTTTATTTAAAAACAACAACAACTGAACTCCAAATTAGACTCATGGAATACCCTCAATTTAGCTCTTTTAATAAAATGGAAAAATTGAAAGCATCCTGGTCACAAGGGGAAGTGTTACTTTAAGCTTGAGTTTTGCCATCAACATTATAGAAATAAAAGATAGCTTTAAAAATAGAGACTACTGGCTTTATCAGAGATCTGCATTGCTTCCCTTGTGGCAAAGTAGCTTTTAGCTTTAAATTTTTATTAAATAAAAGGAACAAATAGAGTGCTCTTTTTTCCTCCTGATTTAGGGTGATCCTGTTCTAGGAAATAAAAGCCAAAAAATGTATAAAATAAAATACTTACTGTGCAGAAGATGTGATTCTCAACATTCGCAAACTAGGGGACGCAACAGTGATGAAAGACTGAATAGAGATGCGACAGCAAACACAAGTTTATTTTCTATGGGGCATAAAAACTACAGACTCCCCTATGCACTAACCAAATACACACAACAGACTCAACAATGTTCCACAATAAACTTAAAATAAAAAGAAAAACAAATAACAAACTGCTCCTCCAAGCAGACTGGTGGGCTGAGAAGCCGAGAGAAGGAAAGGGGAAGCCTCCTCTAAGATGGTATCTCCCAGTCTCAAGGCCTCTGAAAGATAAAAACAGTGAGAAGCACCCTCTCCCCAGGGACCCAAGGGGAACAGATGTTGCAGCTGGGTGGTCCCTGGTGGCACTGTTGGAGTTCCGATGGTGCTGCATGGTAAAGGGAGCCGGGAGGGACCAGGAGGAACGGCACTTGATATCTGGACCACACGAGCTGGCCAAAAACAGGCAGGATTTCCAGGGTCCTGGCTTTTACGGGCTCCTGATATCGCGTGAACTTGGAGTTCTCTTTCCGGCCAGGCTGTCTTCCTGTTGCTTGGTGGCATTGGGCACCTCCCCTCAGCCCGAGATTTCATCATAGGCAAGATGGCGGTTCCTGCCCAAACTGCCATGTGTACAGGTTCCGGGGCCCAGAGGCCGCCATTGCCCGCAAGCACTTGTTGTTCACAGGGACCCCCAAGGGAGGGCCCCCAGGGCCGGTGGCGCCACTCACAGGCCAGCTGGAGCAGCTGCTGTGGGGTCACCCCCTCCAGCCACCTCAGAAGGGGCAGCAGGACCACCACCTCTGCCCCCAGAGGTGGAGCCCCGCCCATCATGGCCATCAGCATGGCCACAGGGCCAGCCACTGCCTCTGGGGACAATCCCTCTGCTGTTAGCATGGCTGACGGGCTCTGCAAACCTCAGGAGAGGGAACCAGGGGCAGCTTGGGGCTGGGGCTGGGCCGCCACCCTGTGGCACCCAGCGGCAGGCTCAGGATGGCCCCGAGGGTGCCTCTGCTGGCATTCAGGGACAGTCCCAGCACAACCTCAGGGGACCTTGCAGCCAGGCACAGCTCAAGGCTGGGCCAGCCCACAGAGACTGGGGGGCCCGCAGTCACTACCCGCAACCACCTGGAGAGGAGTTTCACCATCCAGTTTGGCTGTTTCCCTTCTTAAGGAAAAAAACAACTTTAAACAACCTTCTCCCTAACCCCCCTCAAGACAAAACTGCTTCCCTAAGGCACTACACTCACAAATGTTTGACAGTACAAATTGACACAAGCTGCATTAAAATAAGCAGGTTTTATAGACTGTATTTCATGGAAACAGTCCATTTTGATATATTTCATACGGTGCGACAATATAAATTGCAAACTTACAATAAGTAATTAATGAAGAATTCATAAACATTGCAGGTGTGTCCCAAAGAACACTGCAATTACATCTTAACAGAAAGAAAAATTGGTTATTGACACGAAAACTCCACCATATAGGCTTTCAAAGAGGCATGTAAGATTTTAATGACTGTCTACTGGTAGGTTAATATCCTTTGCTGAAAGTGTAGGTATAAGTGTTTTAAAGGCAGAGGTTATTAGGGGAAAAGTGTGTCAGAGGGAGTATACGGTGCTGCAGGAGTTTTGATTGCACAGTTTTGGGAGTGCTGTGTGGATCTTCCAAACCTTCAGGCACCTCTATCCTCCTAAGACACTGAACCTCTTAACTGATACATTGATTTAAAGTTGTTTTAGAGAGGCCAGCTGTGATCCAGCTGAAAAAGGTTAGATGCCTGAACCTATAAAAACAAAAATGAGAAAGTATCTTTGATTCACTGAAGTGGCTGCCTCCCTTTTTTTTTTTCTTTTTTTTCCCCCCAATCTGCTTGCAAATCTGGCCCTGGCCCTCCTTCCAAAAATTACCTGTTACTGTTTCTGCAGATGTAGTACTTATGCCCTGGAGAAAAGTTTGCAAAAATTTGTAAATGGAATGTACACAGACTGTATTTCCAAAATTTTAGATAATCTTTAGAAAATGTATGTATTGTTCAATGCCTAGCTCTCATATTTTCCCCTTCTCAGCTTCTCTCTTTGTACTGCCTGGGTCAGAAATACTTTCCAAGGTAGGTGTGAGTCTTAGCTGCATTGAAAAGGAACAATGTAAATTTGGGGAACCATGAAGCCAATGGAAAAGGTAGAACCAGAAATTGCAGGTATCATCAAAGTATCATCAAATAACAAATCAGAAAAGATATTATCTTAATAAAACCCAAATAAATAAACAAACTATATAACAAAAAGGGCCTAAGCCATAAAATATACTTAAAACTAATTGGAGAGGATCAATTTCTGCTCAGGAAAGAATACAGAGTGGATCAGGTACGAAGGAAGGCTACTAGGATGATCAGGGGAAGGAGAAGAGAAGATGCTGAAAGGGCTTGGATATTGTTCATCCTAGGAAAACGATGTCTGACTGTAGGATACCATGACATAAAAACATCAGAAGTTTAAAACACCAAGAATACAGAGTTGTTATAACTAGGTGTCAACATTGCTAACTGGCCCCGAAAATATTTTGTCTGGAAATAGTAGGATGATTTCTAACATTCACAGATTCTGAATTGCACTTCTGACAAAAGGAGTAACACCCATATACCAACAGATTAATGGGATGATAGATCATGTCTGTTTGTGATAGCAAGGACTTGATTTGATAAGCCATTTTGTCCCTTCTTGTCTAAAACTGATGTAAGTTATTATAATTGAAAATCCTTAGGAAAATATACATGTCGATGGGGGCGTCATGCTCAAGGTACAAAGCAGATGACTCAGATCTGTTAAAATAGATCACTTGGCTCACTCATCAAAAAAGTTGAACTAAGTTTTTTCAATAATGTGGAAGCCTACCTTACTGAAGTTGTCAGTTCTCTGAATAGCTGTAACTGAGCTGGCTACACTGTAGGTTTTGGCAAATTATTTTGCTGATTGAAAATTTCCCTTATTTATATATGGATCAATTTTCTTTGGCTTGTTCTTTATAAATGGACAAAAAGATAATTGAGAAGGCACAGAATGTAGCATTGCTTTCATTATTCTACCAGTGCAATGGCGCAACACATTTCTTTTGGAAACTCCAATGGTCTTCAAGTTTTCTATGTGGATTTTTTTAAGTAATTTTTTTTTCCCCATATAACAACATTTCACTTTCAGGGTACATTTTTTAAATAGAACTAAACGTTGTGAAACTGGAAAAGTTTTGTAGCAGCAGAAGCAGTAGAAACTTCAGAGATGGAGAAGCAGTGTCTAAACTGCTGAAAAAGTTAGACCTCTGGTATTTGAAAAGACAATCTGCGCTTGCAAAATATGTTTTAAGGTATATTGCTTAATAAGCATATTCTATGTCAGCTGCTTACTCCAGTGTTTTATTCTGAAAAAGTGAGGTATGTGAGTAGCTTGGGAAAATATTTTCCAGGGAATGAACAATGCTGAGAGCTAACTGAATTAATTGTAAATTGATGATGAAAATTAGGGGAATATATTTTTCCCTGATTACTAAATATGTTTACTGAAAATCGAATTCATTAGTAAAGAATAAACATACATTCTATAATTAAACAGTATTTACTTTTAAAGTATGCCTGTTAGCTGAAAACATCCACAATTTATGGTTATAAACTTTCTGATGAAAGTATCTCCTGCCAAAACCCTGGTGTTCTGTTGAAGATTAAAGCAAGTAACTTGTGGTTTCTTTATTATAGCTGGCTCTGACAGCATGTATAAACTGATGTGAAATTTCCATTAAATACATGGTATTTCAGGATTCTGCTAGATGTGCAGATGTACACAGAGGAAGGTTCAGTGGAACTTTAGTTTGAAAAGGAAATGGTGGAATATGAAGTTCAAAGGAGACAGGATTCTGGAGATGTTCTGATTCCCTACAAAGTTTGTAGAAGGAGGCAAGAGTATCCAACTACCTATGTAAAGCTTGGCACAAAGGAGTATTTTCGTCTTTCCTCCCTCTCACAGAAAACAAAATTTAAACATGTACCTGTCAGAGCAATTCCTAAACAGTCACTAAATGAGCTAACTCTGGAACTGGAAGCAATAAAGCTGCTTCAGACTGAGGTTACGCCTGAGTTAATTGCACAGGTGCAGTGCTCTGCTTCAGAGGCTACACTGTTCCAAGTAATTGTAAACTTACCTGATCAGGGATGTCTAACATATTGCTTCATTGTGATATTTAGACATAACTCAAATGAATCATCAAAAATCTAAAAAATATAAAAACTGAATTTCTTTGAGCTATTTTATACGATCACCTGTGGTATGTGCATTGCAGCAGCATTCTTAATTGCCCAGCAACTGTGTATTATTTCTGTGGGATCACTGCCTCATTCAGCGAACACACTTGATGTCAAGTCTAAGCTGCATAGTGAATTGGCATGGTATAGAACATTGTGTATTATACTCTGTAATGTCTGAATGATGTCTTGTGAAACAGAATGATGTCTACTGTTTCTTGCACTGAAATAGGTACATGGTGTGCAGTAAATTGATTAAGGATCAGTGGCAAAGTAAAGATAACTTTTGTGGACATCTGGCTTTCATCCCTTTCTTTGCCAGGGACCTTGTGAATGACTTGTTGCAAGATCCTAAGAATGTCTCCATTTCAACTCATTAGTAAAACAGGAGGTCATAATACTTCTTGGTTAAACAGGGGTTTTCTTAATAGGTAGTGTATAAAGCTTTATGAAGCAAACTAAAATCTAACGGAGCATCAAATGAAAATCTAAGAAAGGTAGTAAAATCTTTATTCATTGCGGGGATTGACCAGCATGAAGTCCAGGAGACAAAGTCGTGAACAATTGACACAAAAAATTAGTGCTGATTACTTTTTTCTTACAACAAAGAAAGCAAAACCAGTATATGTTCACATAGCAATGGAATAAAGTTATCAAGCAAATTACTCTGTGCCAAAAAAAAGGCTTTTGAGTGCTTTGCTTGCTGACTTCTCATGTTTTAATGTAGCTTTCCATAATCTGTTAATGCATTTGAAGGTAAAACATTCTTTTTTCAATAACCTATTCTTAAATAAACTGTCTAAAAAAAGAAATGGAACACCAGAAGTATTAAAAAAAATGTGTGGATAGGGGCATGGCTTAAAGGTGAACATGGTGGTGGTGCCAGGTTGATGGTTGTACTTGATGATCTTAAAGGTCTTTTCCATCATTAATGATTCTACGATTCTATGAAATGAAAACTAAATAGTTAAGTGACTAGACTACTTTATTGGGGACATACAAGGCAAATTTTCTTTACAGGTCTCTCATCCTCTTTCTAAATGGCTTGGCAAAGGCTTACTTCTATGTGTCCTTACGACTTATCACCTTGTATCTCTTGGGAGTACTTAACTATCAGTGTGTAGGTGGAGCTGGTTGTCTTTTAGTACAAATTTGAACAGTGTATAGAACACTGAAGGTCCAGTTCCATCTGGCTTACATAGGTATTAGCAAGTAAGAGCAAAAATGTTAATAAATTAAATTGGCTAATAAAATGTGTAAGTATCAACAGGAAGCATGAAACATTTAAATGGATAAATATATTAATTGACATAAACTGGTTTTATATACACTGATGCCAACAAAACATCAGGAAAAAAATTGGAAAAGTTTCTCTCATCTGACCCGTAGAAATAATTTTAACTTCTTCCACATGTTTTTCAGAATGCAAAACTTCTCTCTTAACTGAATTTGCTACTTTTCTGATGTCTTCCAGGTATATTTTGAAGCCAGACATGCAAGAATCATAAACATTAATGCAAGAGTTGCTTTGAAAAATGTATTGCTTAGTCATTCCAGCATTACCAATAGTAGAATAGGAAATTTTTTCTCATCTCACAGCAGTAGAGTTGTTTAGTGCCTAGTTCCTCATAGTAAAATTTCAGATGCCTCAATATATATTACAGTAGATATTAGACATTTATTAAGCATTGATTACCATAATTTTGTGTGTACTGTGTTCTGATCTGTGTATAAACATAATGCCCATTTATTCTTTAGACCTTGCCCACACAAGTAGATTCAAAAGAATGTAACTATTCATGTTTAACAATATGCATTTAAAACTTCATATCTTGCAATTGTCATGGAAAATTGTAAGTTAAATTATTGAGTCAAAATTCAAACTGTCTGTTTTTTTTTTAACTTTTTCTTCTATCTTATCCTAAGATGCTAAATGTGAAATCCTTTTTCAACAGCAAGTGAGAAAAATCACAATTTAACTTATGTGTGGTTCCTTGTCTTCTTTCCAATGTATATAGCTAAACTAGCTCTCTATTATTTGTAAAGACCATCACGCTGACTAAATTATCATCTTAATTTGTGGAAACCACATGATATTGTATAAAAAATAGTGTGACTAGGAAAGTGATTATCTCCCTGTACTCAGTGTTGGTGAGGCCGCACCTCAAATCCTGTGTTCAGTTATGGGTCCCTTACTACAAGAAGGACATTGAGTTTCTGGAGTATGTCCAGAGAAGGACAACAAATTTGATGAAGTCCGGAGCATGAGTCTTATCACGGGCAGCTAAGGGAGCTGCTGTTGTTTAGCCTGGAGACCAGAAGGGACCTTATCACTCTCTCCAACTACCTGAAAGGAAGATGTAGCAAAGTAGATGTCAACCTCTTCTCCTAAGTAACAAACATTAGGATACAAAGAATTGGCCTCAAGCCAGGGGTAATTAGATTGGATATTAGGAAAAAATTCTTCACAGAAAGGGGTTGTCAAGTATTGGAACATGGTGCCTAAGGAAGTAGCTAAATGATCATCCCTGGAAATATTTTACAAGATGTGTAGATGTGTCACTTATGGTTTAGTGATGGACTTGCAGTGTTAAGCTAAGGGTTAGACTCCATAAACTTAAAGGTCTTTTGCAGCTTAAGTGGTTCTATAATTCTATAATCTGTTTTGTTAATAAGGCAAAGCTGCCCTTGGAACCCAGGTTAGCATTTTCTTGAGTATGTTGCATTGCAGCATACTAGGTCTATATAGGTCAAGTCTCTTAATAAAGATGAGAGGTATGGTCTTCAGTTCACAGGTAAACAATCTGAGTTCAGAATATTTCCCATGGCTTTTAGTTAACATAATACTTTTCCCCTTCTAATTCTATCCCTTAACAATCAGAGTTTGGTTTAATTTTTCTTATGACCAGTGAAATTTTAATGAATTTTGAATTATTGGGAAAGTTATTCTTATAATTTCATTCAGTTAGTAGTTAGTGCCTTAAACCAACAATGAAGTTTTAGATTCAGCAGCTACAGGCCACTTCTGAAGTCTTGTGAGTTATTTCTAGTAGATCCAGTAGCAGCTGCAGCAATGACTGATGTTCCTGAATTGCATTGCATTGCTGAGTTGACTTCAGCCATCCTTATAAAATTGCATTTCTATTTGTTTTGTTATGGAAAACTTTTATATCTGGGAAAAGGTGGAGGTGTATTATCTAGAAGATGGGAAAAGTGTCTCTGAGAGTAACAAATAGACCATAGTACACCTGTCACATGCAGTACTCATAAGGATAAGAGGCGTCGGTGGAAGAAAGTGTATTATTTCTAAAGGAAATATACAGTAGATGGGGTGTTCATATCTCCTAGCATTAGAGAATCATAGAATGGTTTGGGCTGGAAGGAAACTTTAAAGGGCAGCTAGTCTAACTCCCCTGCAATGTGCAGGGACATTTTCAACTAGATCAGGTTGCTTAGAGTCCCATCCAACCTGATCATAAAGATTTTTGGGGAAGGGGGCATCCACCACCACTCTGGACAACCTGTTCCAGTGTTCAACCACCCTTATCGTAAAATTTGTCTACCTTATATCTAGTCTAAACTTACCCTCATTTAGTTTAAAACATTACCCCTTGCCCAATTTCAACAGGCCTTGCTAAAACATCTGTCCTCATCTTTCGTACAAGCCTTTGAGTATTGAAAGGCCACAATGTTGTTTCCCTAAAATCTTTTTTTCTCCAGGCTGAACAATCTCAACGTTCTCAGCCTTTCTTCATAGGAGAGGTGTTCCATCTCTCTGATCATTTCGTGGCCCCATTTCTCAGAAATGAGACAAATAACTCCTTGGCTTGTGTATTTTGTTTATATGTTTTAAGCTGTCAGTCCTGTTCCCAGTTCAAAATAGTGTCACAAAGTAAGAAGATGGCCATACAACCCATTAAGACATTCTCATAATATTTTGGCCCAGAGTATGTGTTCAGCCTGAGAAGATAGCAACATTTGCTATGCCACATAAAAGTGGATTTAAAATGCAAATAAATGAAATTTTTTCCCTTTAGATCTTCCACACCTTCTTAGCACATGGTAAATGTTATATAAAATGATGGAGGGACACATTACTTCTCTTCTGAGTGCATAAGCGGATGGATGGATTTAATGCCCTTTGGATATCTGACCCTAATAAATTCTCCTGCCCAGGGCTAGCCCTACCCCCTAGTCTGTCCTTTGCAGCTCTGACCCCAATCTTCAATTTCAGAGGATATTTGGCAGCAGGGGAGCAAAAAAGTTGCCCATTTCATTGCTGCACAATGCTTTAGAGTTAGGCAATCAGCTTACAGCAACTGCAACCCTCGTTTTATGAATTTCCACCAAATCCTGAACTCTCTCAGTAAAGTTACATGCAATGTTTTCCTCCTTTTCTCCAATAGCCACACTTCCAAGCCATATGTTGTAGTGCTTACGCCCAGGCCTGGGCATGAATTTTTATTCCTAAACTGACCCTGCTGCAACCCCAGGCACTAACCATGTGCCCGCACCAATCTAGTTAACATCCTACAGATAATGAGGTCTTCAAACTTTGTTCCCAGGGATTGATCCCTACTGCATTATTTTGATTATAAAATACTGCTGTACCTGTACATATGTATACATATATATGTGACATACATATGTATGTCACAACATACATATCAATATGTATTAGCATTTCTTCAATCAAGCAAAAACTTGTACATTTTTTCTTCTTTAGCTCCTGCATCATTACTTGTGATTCATCATTTCCAGTGTTTTGTTCTGATAAATCTTCAACATAGTTTTATTTTTCTGCTATTATACAGTGTCAAATAGCTCAGAAAACCAGAAGAGGAGTTATTAAAATGTTCACGCTTCACAAATAATATTTTGACTGTTGGATAGATATAAAAGTCCAGTAGAAAAAATATTCTGACATGATTTGTAACACTCTATCTTTCAAATGGCAAAAAATATCAAAATAAAATTGAAATAGCCTGCTCATGATGCAAGCCCCTTCCCATTTTCAAACAAATGAAGGAAGTACACAGTATGCTTTTTTCTGTGATTCTCAGGGCTTATATCTACATAATATTTCTGTTGAGGCCGACAGATAAGAAACATTTCACAAAAGAAAAATAGGCAACAAATATTGAGATTGTTTTGATAGTGTTTGACTAAGACAATTACTGAAAGTCATTCTGTATACGTCTAATTTAAATACCTAATTATGAGTTCTATTTTTCTATGTGTATTTGCAGGATTTGATCCATTTTGTTTAATGAAAGGAGAAGGCGAAGGTGGAACAGTGAAAAGACAAGTCTTCTCAGTAAAATGAAGCTATTAGCTTAGGACAGGATGCAGAAAATATACTGAAGAGATGAGAAATCCCTCTTGTTAAATGCTTGTGACCAGCACCTTTTTTGAAAAGAAGAATGTTTAGCTCTCCCTGTCCCATAATGTGCTCTACAGATTTCTTTGGGCAGGGAAGCTACTTTGTGTAATGTAAGATTCACAAAATGTCATCTGAATGAAACTTTGATAGACTTGTGCATGAAATGCAGTAAACGTTGCCTTTTCTATATATTCATTCACTGTAATGAATTGCTAAAAAAAAAAAAAAAAAAAAAGGTGAGATATGATAGACCTTTATGTCCAGAATATATATTTATGCATGGACACATATGTCTGAAAATAAAATATACACAGGAATACATTATGTAGGCGACTTTCTTCTTCCTGCAAGGTTAAGCTATCTGATTAAATCAAACTACATTCTTTCTGTTTCATCCATCACTACCAGCTGATAGCAGAAACAGCACGTAACTTTTGAATTTTGTTTTTTTTTATTATTTTATGATATATGAGGTAGAAAGAAAAAGGATTTAATATAATCTGTTGAATTGACTTTGCAGCCATGATAGTAACAGGAGTAGTATTGTCAGTTAAGTAACCTGAACAAACATGACAGGAAAATCAAAAAGGAGTTTATAAATACAATACTTAAGTCCCACTTCTACCAACCCCTTTTATAAGGGTACTTGAACAAGACATTTCTTATTACAAGCAAATTTGCTATAAGCAGACTAGCGTTTTTGCTGTTGTTGGAGTTTATGTGTGTTGGAGGGGTTATTGGTTTTTTGGTGGTTTGTTTGGGGTTTTTCCTTTACATTTCCCTTTTCTTTTAGTCATTAACTTTGTGGAAGAATCCTTTCATGAACAAGCTCGTATTATTTAGTGAATTTTTCATTTGGTTACAAGCAAAAACAGAAGACCCAGAACAGCTATAATGTGTTTTGGCCTATACTGAATTCCCTCAGCCCCTCCTCCTAAGAGAGATGCTCCAGTCCCACAGTCGTCTTTGTCAGTCTCTGCTGGACCTGTTCCAGGAGCTCCATGTCTCTCTTGTACTGAGGAGCCCAGAACTGGGTAAAGTGCTCAAGGTGAAGCCTCACCGGTCTTGAGGGTCAGGATCACCTCCCTCAACTTGCTGACAATGCATCCCAGGATACCATTGGTCTTCTTGGCCACAAAGACACACTGCTGGCTCATGGACAACTTGTTGTCCACCAGGAGCCCCAGTTCCTGCTCTGCAGAGCTGCTCTCCAGCAGGTATTGCTCCCCACAATGTATTGGTGCAGGGGGTCCTTCTACCCCAGGTGCAGCACTCTGCCTTTGCCTTTGTTGTACTTCAGACGGCTCTGCTCTGCCTATCTTCCTAACCTGATGAGGTCCTTCTGAAGGGCTAGGCACTCTGGGCTATTGACCACTCCTCCCAACATTGTGACATCAATGAGCCTCCTGAAGAGGCACTCTACCATTTCATCCAAGTCATCGATGAATAACTTAAACAATACTGGGCCCAGTATTGAACCTTGTGACAGGCTTCCAATTAGACCTCGTGTCACTGATCATGACCCTCTGGGATCTGCCATTCAGCCAGTTCTCAATCCACCTCACTGTTCACTCATGCAGTCCACAAGTCCTGAGTCAATCAGCTCTGTTGTCCTTCTCCTCCCCACAGGACCTGTCCCCATGGGATTCTTCCAAGAAGATCCCTAAAGAGGCTAAATTTAGCTCTCTGAATAGAGTGCTAGTGTGACTTTAAATGTGTAGCAAGCTCAATTTCCTCGCACTTGTCATTCATCTGTCCTGGAAAGGACTCTAGTAACCAAGGTAGTTACAAAGTTTGAAATGCAATTTATACATATTGCACATGTAATTTAGGACATGCCATAGTTTTCAACTCCATGTTAACAAAGAGTTAAAGTGGATTTCAGCCACTTTTGTTTTATTTCCAATTGCTAATCTGAGTGCAGACTGGCACGTGAAGTTGACTGACTGTGCAACATTAACACCTTCCTTCACTATAACTAAAAGAAATGAAGTATTTTTTGTTGTTGTTTGTGAATGACAATTTAATTTCGTATTTTGGAAGAATTATGCACCCTAGTTTTCTGCAAGACAATACTGAGACTTTGGGAAATATTTGTTCAAGTTAATATGAATTCCTCTGCAAAAAAAAACAAAACAGGAAAAATTCTTTTTCACAAGATCCATGCTCTGGTTGTTATTTTATTCTTCCACAGTAGTTTGAAACTTCTGTATATACCTCATATATCCACTAATTGTTGAATTTTTATACCCTAGGGGTATAAAACTAGAGATTGACAGTATTCAGAATTCACCGATACAGAATGTCAGGTTTATAAATTTGTTACTTAATGTACTCTTCAAATTGTCAACTATTATATTTTTTACTTCCTTTCCAAGCTATTCTAATGTAGCACCGACAAAAAGTTTTAGTAAGAAACATCACATTTTTACACTTTAAGATAAGTTGATTCTTCCTATGAAATCTCCTTGGGTAGCAATGAAATAGATTCTTAAATGGACATAGTACAGAGAGAAGCAACGGTGTTATGATAACACTCCCATGTTAACCTTATTAGCAGAAGTTAAATATGGGACAATTTAGCAATGACTACTATATATAAGAACAGATGGCTGGTGGATGACTTTCTTCTGTGTACTGAAAAATTCAAATTAAGGCAAAATTAAATGAATTAAGAAAATCATAAAACTGCTATTCCACATTTTACTATGGATTATACCCTCCTTAGCAGGGAAAATTTCATTAATTGCTTCAAGAAAGAAACCATTCTGTGCCTGCAAAGGACTTGGTGATGAACTCTTCCACTTCCTGCCATTGCACAGTTATGCATAATGTGACCATATGGTATTCACGAATTCTAAGTAGGAAAAGATTGCAGCACATTTTTTGCTCCCAAACTAAAGTACTCTCATTTAAGTAAGTGGAGAATCTCCAAGATCTTTATCATAGTATAAAAATAAAATTATCCATGCTGGGTACCAACTAGGAAGAGATATGCATAAGAATACATGACATTACACTGATTAGAGGATGTTATTATGCTTAGTGTATTTAATGGTCTTCCAAAATGTGTTTATACAAAAATGTTACATAAGCAGCACTAAATATGATTGTATTAATAGGCTTTCCCTACAGATAATAAATTGGGATTTTGACTAAGCAGAGGATCAAAAGTGAGCGATAAACTACCTTACATTGTTTTCAAATTGTTTTTCTCAATTGGCAACATTTTGCTGTATCCTTGAATAGGATATTTTGACCTGCATTTGTATGAGGTGTTAATTTCTTCCAGTGATTGAGACACTGAATCAATTCTTGCTGTTTTCTAGGTTTTTGTGACCTATTTTTGTCCAAGGCTCTTTGGTTTAGCTTTCCTAGGGTATATTAAGAGTACAATCTATCTGTAGGATGCAAACAATATAATTATTGTGTCATCAAAGAGTAGATTTAATTTTTTTTTTTTTTGCAAGTGTTTCATGTCCAAACTCGTCTCACATCTGGTCTGTTCAGATGTGAATTTCCAGCCAGGTAAACACTTGAAGTAAATTGTGAAGCAAAACTCAGAGTCGTTTTAGTGTTTATAGTCTTTTTGTTGGATCTGACATGCATTTTTTGGGTATCTGGCTCTCAGCGCAAATGATGCACAATACCCTCCTGCCCAGCAGTAGTGCCTTGAGCTTGTAAGCATTGGTTATAGTTACAGTTGCAAGAGTCCTTGAGGCTCTTTGCTTCAGCCCTGATGTCTCAAATAGTGAGGCTGATGAGGTATGTGGTAGTCCAGCCTCAGATTGTGTTCACCATGTAACAGTGTGTTACATCTCATGTGGGCCAGACTTGTCCCGTAGCTGCTGGATCACTATGACTGTAGATAGCCAGAGCTTCAGTCTCTGTGTTTGAGCTAATCATCCCAGCTTCTCTATGTCATCAATGGAGAGAAAGATGGACTTTCAGGGAATGAACTGGTGAATCTCACTGTGGAAGTGTATGTCCTCTCTAGAAACTAAACAAGCAAAACAAATAAATGAGCTGTGCACATCTACAGGTTAGCTATAGGTGGTCTAGCAAATCCCACTCAAGCATGCTAAAAGTTGAATATACAAATGCTCCATGGAATATTCTCCTCTTTTAGTGTTTCATAGCAGCATGAATTGTCTGGGAGCATATGTCATCCATGAGGTAAGTTTAGAAGAAAACACATGAGCTTGTAATTGGACTCTGACTGTTAGGTGTAATGTATCTACAAACTTTGGAACAATGGCAGCGGCATCCCTACAGATATGTGCAAATAGCATCAGGGAAACCAAACTGCATCAAGGCAAATTTCTTAAACTAGACTTTATGAGAAAGCATGTTATCAGTTACAGAAGAAGACAAATAATTATAGGGCACCTGCCATTTTGTACTGTGAGGATTTCTATTAAGCTACAAAGGTAACATAGAACCCTTAAAGACATAGATGTTTTACTGTAATATATTCTGGACTGTGCAGCTAATTAAATTGTGGCAATTGTCCATACTAGATTCTTATAACAGCATTAATTCTCTATATGCTCATCACTGTTGCAGGAGTTCTGGAGACCCCAAAGGAGATGAGTGATATGCCTCCTTAGCATTGAAATGTACTGCTAAGTTGTTGCAGCAGCAGGAGATTGTAAGATCAAGAAGCTTAATAGCTTTGGTACAAGAGTCAGCGCTACATTAAATGTGGTAAAATGCAAGAACTTACTGTATGTTCATAGCACTGCAAGCCCTCTGCCTATACATAAAGGATCTGACAAGCCACATGTATGTGAAGTTCATAAGTTAAGCAAGTTTAAGAAGGGTTTTACTCTATGTCAGTTCAGACAGTGGTTTTATTTGAAAATTATTTTTGCATACCAAAATATATCCCCACAACACTGCAAGCTAATCATAGATGGGGCTATTTTATAACATGAGATATGAAGGAAAAACTGCAAACACACTTTTGAATGTATTTTTCAACATAAATATTAAGTATTTTTCATTTACTTGCTTGATAACTGTTTAAAAAAAGTTGTTCTGGGTATTGCCTTATTGTTTGTAATGTATCTTCATATCTTTACTTGGTTCTTCTCATCTTTATTTGTGTGGTAAATGTGAGGATTAGTACAAAGAATTAAAATTTTTCATTTTCATAAATAAAATTATTAGAATATTTTGCTTTGTTTGATTTTTTCCTGTTATTATAACAGGTCCCCATTTCAATTTTTTCCTGAACAAATATTGGTATAGAAAACAATACAAAGCCTTTCAAAGTATACTTTGGAAACCTGAAACTTAATGTTAAGGCTAAAGATAAGAAAAGCTCCATCTTAGGTATTACATGAGACCATGACAACCTACTAACCCTCTTACTTACACATGTACATGACTATATGCATTCTGTCACAATCTAGTATGCTAACCCAGGTTCTTTGCTGTAAGAGCACCCTTCTTCATAGCCCAGACATTTTTACTGAAAGATGTCTCCACACAGAGAGAATTAGGAAATAAAGGACTTGAAATTTTGCCTCTAGTTTGTGCCCATTCTCCACCTTCTGGCTGCCTGTGACTGCCCCACTGTACAAACTGTCCCAAGACTTTTGCTGCTCAAGTTTTCTGAGCAACATTGGCAGCTCTCCCTCCCACCCGGTCTGTCTCCTAGCTCTTCTTTTCTGTCTCTAACTTGTATTTTTTCACCTTGGAATACATCTGTTTCTGCTGCAGAGTGAGCTCAGTTAACAGTACTTGTGCAACTAATTTGCCTGCGTCTATGTCAGGTTGGGGCTGATTGCCTGAGGGCAACTTTGCCTCAACAGCTTCTTTCAGACTTGGTTCTATAAGCAGCATTTTGAGCTCTTTTAAAGTCTTTCTTGCATATTCCAGTTTTCTTTCTGAGAGCAATTGTTCGCATTCCAGTTTACAGAGTCCAGAATATGTTTTTGACTTGCTCATTTCACTTTGCATGAGACATTTTTTTAAAATGAAATTCTTTTATACACTCTTTCTGTGGAAATCATGTCTTTTCTCCAGTAAGCGGTTCCTCACACATTGTTATGTTTTGGTTTCTTTTTCCCTGCGGACTGACACCCTGTGGTTGGCAGAAAGCTTTGATTTCTTCTGCCTTATGTGGTTTTCCCAAAGTGAAAAAAAACAAGCACACAAAACAAAGCAATAAATCAATCAAAAACAAGCAAACAAATAAAAACAGAAAATGGCAAAACGAAGGTGCTGTGCATCACGTGAACGTGGCTGGGCTTACAAGTAGATCTACCCATCAGTTGCTATCAAGGATTTGAATGAGAAGGAATAAATATTCGTCACCTTTACTGTTCGTTACACTAAAAAAAAAATTGCTAGTGTTTACCTATGCGAGCAAATTTCGTGAAATTCCAAAGGTTTACTGCTGGTGTTATGTGGTACAAGAAAAGTAGACGACCATACCTTTTCCACTTTTTATTCCAAGATCTATTGGTCTCTTACGGCAGAGAGAAAGGCACATCAGCGAGTCTACTTCTAGCTTCTGTACTGGAAACCCTACACCTCTAATGCAGGAAAGAGCAAGCATTCTGAAAACTATTATCTTCACACCATAGTACTCCTGGAAATCCCCTGACAATTACCACTTTGCACCTCTGGAAATGCAGCCAAGTTAATGGCTTTTGGTGTTAGGCTGTTCAAGGCTTATTCTTAGAATAGGCTGACTTGAACATTTGTGTGGACCTTCCTGCTCTATTGGCTTTTAAGTTTGCATCATCTTTTTCTTATAGTCAGTACCTTAAGAAGACCTTGACAGCCATGACTTCTTCTCAAGCTCTCCTTCTCTAGATCATTAAAGATGACCAGGTTGAGTGCTTGTGGCTTAAGGTCGGGGGGCAGCTAACAAAACTGACATTTTGATCGGAGTCTGCTACAGGCCACCCAACCAGGAGGAAGACATTGATCTTTTACTCTACAAGCAGACAGAGGATCTCTCAAGTCCACCAGCCCTTCTTCTCATAGGAGACTTCAATCTCCCAGATATTTGCTGGGAGTTCAATACAGCAAAGAGGAGGCAGTCCAAAAGGTTCTTATAGTGTATCAAGGAATTGCTTCCTGTCACAGCTAGTT
>VXBA01004925.1:0-72542 GCA_013399895.1 Serilophus lunatus
CCTGGACACCTTTGTTACTAAGCCCGGACTCCCGGGGTACACTATTAGTTAATTCCTTAAACAATCCAAATTCAGCCCTCCGGAAGTCCAGCATGGAAGTTTTGTTGAATCTTCTCCTTGTTTCACTATTTATAGAGAACACTACTATTTCATGATCACTGGATCCCAGGCAGCCTCCAGATGAACTGAGCAGCTTCTTCCTCTGACTGAGGAATGCAGTCTTTTTTCTGGGGCATATATAAGTTCCTTCCCTGGACTGGTGCAAACACGACTCACCACTGTACCACGAAAACTGAATCCGATATGTAGATCTGGCCTGTTCATGAGGGTGTGCTGTAGCAGAGGAGCTTTCAAAAGGACTTTAATTCTCTTTTTTTCCCTATGTATTTCAGGCTGGCACTGCCTCTTGTCCTGAGCTCAGCTTTTTGGAAAATGGGTAGAGTTAGAGAGGGCAAGTGAGAGAGGGCATTGCATGTTAACCCCAAGAGATATAGTTTCAGATGCTTTTCCTCAGACAATGTGAACCTGACTGAAGCTGTGCAATTTCTATTGTACTACAAAGAGATCAACAGCTACAACCTGCACCACCATAATCAGAGGTAAGAGAAAAGGGTGTCCTGAACCTGTTCCATAGGAGGGCAAACAACAGCTGCATATGTGGTCACCATCATAAGGAGTGATGGGCACCAAAGGAGAAGAAGAGAGTGACAGAGAACTATAAACTTTGCTATGCTACAGTCCAGGCACATATCCCAAATATTCTGCTGCTGGCTTCTCTGAGAGTTGGTATTTTTGAACTCTTCTTGTGAGAGGCATACTGTGAAATATTTGAGATAGGGAGCTAAACTGAGTCTTCCACATCCCAACAGCTGATCAGTCAAGGCCTTTATGCTGTCTCTGTGTGGACCAATAACAAATACAAATACAAATCAGGTATGCAGTCACCCAAGCAGCCAGGGCATATAAGTTCCTTCTATCAAAAATTAATCAACACACTCACTCTCAGCTATCAAATGTAATAGCTTCTGTGAAGATTTTTGTGAATATTTGTTCAAATATGATATATTCTGATGTAGAAGCTACTACAGTCACAATTTGGAGCTGAGCACAAATCCAGGCCCGGCTCACCAAGCCACTATCTGCTCTTTACTTAAGTTACTTTAAAAGCCAGTGCTTCTTCCATGGTGCCTGCAGTATATGATATGATTAACATAAGTAAAATAAATCAGTTAGTAAATTTGCAAGTATCATCAGGACATGTCGATGTAAAAAATTAGTGAGTACATAGTCCCTTGCCATAAATTTTATTCAATTTTTCTCTCTCCTTCCCCTTATTTGTCAGCGGCATCTGGCTCATCCTGTACAACAGAGATCGATCTTGTCACAAATGTGATCTACTAATGACCCTCTCCACTTCCAGTGAGGTGATCGCATTTTACCTTCACCTGCTTTCAGTAGGAGCATCACCTCCTGCAAGCACCTGAAAGGCAAGAGGCAGTCTCCTTCAGAGGGCTATTTAGCTACTAGGGAAGCAGAGTTATTGCTTAATGCCCACCATTTTAATCTGAACATTTTTAGAGAGCCTCTGTTGACTGATTCCTAATTTAGGATCCTTTGATTAGATGACAGGATCCTGTGCCCTTGACCGAACTTGAATGTGTATTTGGGTATTTGAGCCTAATCTCTTTGTACAAGGATCAAAGTCAAATCTTGTCTATTTGTTTTTTAATGCCTGAAAAAATTTCTGGATGTTACTTAAAAATAGTAATCTCCAATGATGACTCATTTATAAAAGTTATTACTTGCCTTTAGTTTTCTTTTAACAGATCCAGAGATAAGAGAAAACTGGATTATAATGTCTTTATATTACAATCTTGTGTTTTGTTGGATTTTTTTAAAAGCCAAAAAACTGGAAAGTATGATGTTACATTTTAATTTCAGCTGCACGTATTAATGGAATTAGGTACAAATCAAAGTTTAACATCTTGAATCTATTACCATTTTTGCATGCCTTTTTACTTACTTAAGAGCCTTTTTGGCTAACCATGTAGAATTGAAATGGTGAATTAGAGACTACACAGAGACTGGGAGTATGGGACATGATTGCCCATTATCAGGTAAGAAAACCACATCCACGGAAAGAGCATAATTCTTGCAAAGAGATGTTAGTCTTCACAGAAGCACCTGTTTTAACCTGCTGGTTTGGCAGATAACCATTAATTTAGAATAGTAGATAGATGAAATATGTTCTCTTTAATCTTGCTTTAATGTCTAAGCCAGCTGTTGCTATGGGAAATGTATTTCCCATGTAACTCTTCTGAATATTACATGATGATCCTAATCCTTGCCATATGCACATATTGAGAAAAGAGAAAGGTGGTGTTTTTTGGTGTGTCCTTCCCTTCCAGCTTCTGCTATATTTGATCTAGTTGACCTGCAGATATGCTGCTTATCTCCACAGCATTTTGCTCTATAGAACGTATATGCATCTTTGAATGAGTCAGTCTTGCTGTCTCATGAATATTCAAATTATATTTGAAATTACTAGTTAAAAAAAAAAGTTAAATACCAGTAAAATACCAGCACCCATTTGGTTAAGCTGTCATACTATTGTTACATTTTTACTGAAACACCAGCCAAATTTCCCAGGTGCAGTTTCCACATCTCTCACATAACATCAAAATAAAATCTCTGCATTAAAATAATGCATGCAAATATACGGTGGTTATTAGGGGAAAAAATCCACGCATGGTGTAAGTCCATCCAAAAGAAACTATATTAAATATCTGTTTTGAGACAGAATTTTGGATGAGCTCTAAGCAACTTTTCATCAGCATGGTTTTCTGAAGAGAAACACTTTCCAATGTTGCTCCTCTTTAGAAATGAGCTAACCTCAGACGTTACCAAGCACCCAAACAACTGAGCTGTTTCAGACGCGCAGTACATTAATAAATGATGGTGTTTTATGAAAGATATTGCAGATATTTTTCCAGGTCTCTGCAAAGCCCAATAAAGAAGGAAAAAAACCCCAACAAGTGGAAATCCAAAAGAAGACTCTAAGTCTTTTGGGTTTTTTAGGGGCAAAAGATATACAAGCCTAATGCAGGAAGGCTACACTATGCTGAAAGGCCATTTTGATAATCTGTAATCTTGGTGCTATGGAAAGGACAGATGACTTCAGAGTGAGCCCACTGGCTGTCCGTACTGGCAGCCTTGGATTTGTTTATTTATTTGTTGTCAATGTTGTTTCAACTGTAGCTCAGCAGAAGGTTGTTAAATGCAGGTATAATTAGAAAGGTCTGAAAATCCTTCACTGAGTAAACAGATCCAAACAGTGCACCCAGACAGTGTACCTCTTCGATGGCCTCCTGTCAGATAGAGTGATAAAAGTCCTCACTACGCTTTGTTCAGGGTCTTGTCATGCAGCTTTGAGGAAACTTTCACATAATTCATTATGCTTATTGAATGGGATTATTTTTGTATGGAGACATGAAAATGTTGTCACACCTCAGCTAATTACTTCAATAGAGCCTCTGTGGTGGAAATTAAATCACAGAGAAAACAAACAGCAGAGCACAGGGACATGTGTATGCACACCTACTCCTCACCACTGCCTGTAGTTTTCTATCTTCTTCAGAGACAAATTTCTTCTGTGCTCTGTAGCTTACAGCCCTCAGTGCCCACTCACTCAAGTGTTTGAAAACAGATAAAGCCCAGGAACAGGTATGGCTGCAAATTGAATTAACACATTTTTGTTCACTGCTAGGTACCTTGCAGCTTCCTTTTTGCTCTCATTGCCTCCAGTGTGTGTTTGTGCTTTGCTCAAAGATCTGCAGAAATCTTATGCAGATATCTCTGGAGATGCCTTGGTAGGAAGTCATGTTCTAACAGGTTCTCGTATTCCTCTGACAAACTTGTAGAGAGGATTTCAGAGAATCTTTAAAGTGCTTTCAGGGCCCCTCTCTTTTTCTGTCTTTATCAGCTCAGCTACACAGCACGACAACACTTTGGTAGCTTTGGGTACTTCTTCAATGACTCTTTGCCCAATCTGGCAGAAATGAGAGCATCCTGGGGGTACCCACAGTGGCACCATTGCTGTGAAATAGAATACCAGCGTTTGTGAAACACTTATGCCAGAGGATAGCCAGAAGAGAAATTTAGCAGACATCATAAAACAGCTCAAGCTGTTGGATTTGGCAACAACGTCAGTTCCAATAATATGGCTAACAGAGGGGACAGAGATTTGTGTCCTTGCATATGGTGGCCATTTTGAGTATTGAGCTTGTTCTTTGATCTCATGATAATTTTGCAGATGACCAAAGAAGGAAATTTTCAAGAAAAAGCAGCGAGATTTTATCCTCAATTATACTGCATATCTGAAATGTAGATATTTTGAAATTAACAATTTACTTGAAGATCTTTGTCCTGCACTTTTTCAGGACATTACCTGCGAAGTCATTAAAAGAAGAAAGGTTGTGCATTGAGGAATTCATAAAACCCATTTAATATAAATTATTTAGTGATGTTCACTAGCCAGAAAACAACCAGCTCAACATGCAAGAGATGTAGGAAGAAGAGAAGCAGTGCAAGGCAGCAATCATCTGTAATCTTGTAAAACAACAAACATATTACAGATGACAATTTGTCAATAAACCCAAATGCAAATAGTAGGGAAAGGAAAAAACCACTCTAAGGCTAATGCAGTACCAGAAAACAGAGGACTGGAGCATGCATAGCTTAAAGAAATGCAGTTTGTATAAAACAGGAAGGTAGAAAACAAATACCCAAACCGAGGCATGTCCTCTTTTAATTCTGTTACTCCTCTTGATAGAAATATCAGGCTAAATTAAGCCCTGGTGTAAGTGCAGCCAAGTCCGTGGAGTTACACTGAGGATAAATAGCTGCCATAAATCATCAAAATCAATGAAAATTTTGTGTATTCATGCCAGAAATTAAGCTGGCCCATTATGACAACAATTTTTTGACACCTAAAGCTAAATTTAATTTCTGTTTTCTATGCAACAAAATAAACTTGAGCCTTGATGTGTAATGAGATGACTGTGTCCTGGGAAACATTCCTCCAACCATTAGTCTGCCAGTTATATCGATGGGAGGGCACAGCATTCCTGTTTTTCTGTTCATATTCCCTTCAGGTGTGCCTAGCTCCATGCTACCCTCCTGTGTGCACTGTAATGAAGGACTTTAGCAGTGCACAGAGGTATGAGATAAGGAAATCATCCATCCTGTACTTGGCCTCATACCTTGATCTTACTGAATGCAAACGCATGCACACCCATCATTTGGTGCAGCTCTAGGATGGCCAAAGAAAATTTCTGCTCCTCAGCATAACACTTTAGAAGGATGTATAAGTTAGTGAGGGAAGTGACAATAAAGGAAAGGGGGTTTGTATGCTTTCTGAGATTTCTCATGATAAATAAGGTAACATGAAACAAACCAGTGCAGCTGACGTAGAGGCCTTTTTGCTTCAGCCAAGTGTTCTAATGGATAGTTTACTCTGACATGCTTTTGTACCTTGGCTCTTTTTGTTACCCTGCAATCCTCTCCAGAATCAAATGCAAAGACCATTCCTGCACTTGGGCACCAGATGGACAGGCCTGGAGATAAGAGTCGCTTCCTTGTGTGGAAATCAGGATTTGAAACGTTAATTTTCTAATATTTGCTCATGAATTCTGAATTCAGGGACCTTTGGGAAGAGCCAGAGGTGGCCCAGTTCTTACTTTCTTAGTGTCCATAGGGAAGAATTATGTGTACTCTTCATTCCCATTCTCTCCCCATTCATTCTGTGATTTGTAGAGGAAACTTATGCTTTTTTATGTCTTGTTCTGGACAAATTTCTTTTATTGAAAGAGACAATTATTAGGATTAAATAATAATTTTCATGTGCTGGGTAATTCAGTATTTTCCTAACACTGCTATTTCACTCCAAATAGTCATGTTAATGATTGTGTTTGTCAGACTTGCAACCTCCATTGTAACTGCTGTAACTCTAAGGGTAGTCAGCTACCTCAGAGTAGGGAGAGATTGAGTTTCCCCTGACAATAGTAAGGTGCAAGGGGCTGCTGAGCACTCAGTAAGTAATGGCTGGGCATCTGATTTTTACTTACAGATCTGAAAACTGCCTTCCCACGGCATACACTTGGCTGCTCATCTCTTAGATTGCACAGTCTACTTTACAAGTAACTTTGAGAAATGAGTATTATCTTGGCAGCACACTAAACTGATGTAGCCTTTGCCTTTTATCAAGCAGAGGCAAATGGAGATTTTTTAGGTATCTGATTTTTTGTATGCACATGTAAGTTTCCACGCTAATTAATTTTATTTTTATTAAAAACTCTGTTCTAGTTTGAAAGGCTGCATTTCCATTCCTTCTAGAGTGAAAGTTTTATTTCCTAGCATGAATCTCAGCATTAATCAGAGGTGGATGCAATTTACACCACCTTGAAAGAGCCTGTAAAAAGATAACAAAAAAATATTAATCAAATGGCAAAATCCACAAAGAAAAATTCAACTCAGAAATAAATTATTTCAGCATGTCTGTCTTCTGTGGCATTGCCAATGTAAATCTATGCAGTAGGTCACCACAGTGGAGTCCATAGTGGCTAAATTTGAGGTTTTGCTTTATACATGCCTTTTTAAAAGCCTGGCTGTCTAGCTGCATGGTGATCTGGGGTAACTGGAAAAATGTATCTTTCACTCAATGTATGTAAAATTAGCTAGACTTCTTTGTTGGCATTACAGAGATGTGCATAATGAAATCATGCCCAGAATTTCACTAAGTGACTATATGGTGCGGATCTTCAAGACCTCATTAGGATCTTTGTTAGCCATGCCCACTGTTCACTTGCTTACAGTCATTAGGATAATGAAAACATAACACTATAGGTCAGGCTTTATAAGGACAGATGAGTTTCACAGGATACCAATTATTTCAGTATTAGATATATATTTTAAAAATTCTTTGTATGTTTTAAATTATATAGACACAAAATTTAGAATAAAATAATAAGAAAACTACAGGAGTTTCTTTATTTATATGAATTTCAACCCACATTTCTGTAACCTTCAGAGCAATCAAGTCTGTTTCACTTTCTCATTTTGATGGCATATTTCATACAGGAATTTGTAAGACCTAAGCATTCAAATGCAAAGTGACACTACTCATTTAAAAATGTAGGCAGGGAGGAATGAGACTGACTGGTGGCAGAAAACAACTCCACAGCATTTACCTCTACTTTAAAGTCAGAGTAAAATGACTTCAACTAGACCAGCTAGAGAGGGGATGCTTCCAAGAAAGGCTATAAATGCCCCTGTGAGCACAGGTATGCTTGCTGACCTCGATTTTGGTAGTCATGTATGTTCAAGCTTTAGATGCATTTACTTGTTTGAGATGCTGAACACATTCAGAATATCATGAAATACTGCTATGTTTATTTAATAGTCCTGCAATATTCAAAATATTACATTGTATGTGCTCTGATGTCACTACCCTACCGACTTTTGGAAATTAAAATCATGAGAAGGAGACGATAGTATTTTCACACAGGTATATTTTACTTCCCTGGGAGTAGGGCAATTTGATTGCACACAGGCTATTATCTCAGCATTTCCTCCTAGTTAAAATGCATGCAGTGTTGCTATCACAGCTCATGTATTTAATGACTGGAAGCATCAAGCTATCCAAATTAAGCTGCAAAATCAGCACTCCTAGGTTATATTTTTATATACTATCAGAAGAAAACTTTTCATGCTACAAAGATTAAGCAAAAATGCCCTGTTATGTGTGTCATATACGGCAATGATATTAGCCCAAAAATGTAAAAGTGTGAAGGCTTTGTATTGAAAATTATTTTTAATGGGTTATTTAAAAGGAATGAAATAAGTTTTAAAAGCCTGTGTGAACCCTTACAATACCAATTTTAGGTGTCATTATGACAATAAAAATAGCATCCACAAGATGCGGGAAAATGTCAGGGGTTAATGTGATAAATTGCTTGGTTTGTACCTGTTTTGATGTTAATTTTGCAAATTCATTTTTTGAATGAAGGTGGCCCTGGGGTTTGCAGTCTTTGCAACACACTCTTGCCATTAGAAAAGCTGAAATGCGAGTAATTATATCTGAAATCAAATGTTTTAAAGTGCCTCAAGATTGTTTACATGGTTTGGAGTTCTTACTTTTTTTCCTCTATGATACAGCACTAGCGGTTCCCACTTTGTCTACTTTCCATGAATACACAGGAAATGTTTGCTCTGGCCTGTATGACGGAGCCAGAGAACCTGCTTAGTCCAGGGCAACTGCCACTTACGGCCCCAACAGCTGGGCAACTGCTGCTGGATGAAGCTCTGAGGAGCACACATCCTACAAAGTGGTTTCAACTTTCCTGCAAGGTGGTGATCTAAGGCAGTCTGGATACCCAGAGAGGCAGATGATCTATAATAAGGTGTGATGTTCACCATCCAGAGCAAAAACCCTATCTGGACGAAAACAGAAAAGTTCCTGTGCTGCCATGTTAGGTTGTTTAGGTGTTTTGTTTGGTTTTTTTCTCTCATGCATATTTTTCTAATCCAAATTCAAGACTGGTGTCATCTGCCTTCCCTTGCTCAGTGCATATGTGGTTTTCATACACTCATCACTTCAAAGACAAATTCTTAAACAGCAGGGAATGGCTCATCTATTTTGTCAAAGTTGATTCATCATCAGGAACAAAGCAAGTCTCTTCTTCCAGATGTATCCCCGGCTGCTTCCCCAGCTTCCTAGGAATTTGTTTTTCTCTCCTTGTTTCCGAGGAGGCAGACTTTCTTTTTCTGTTTCTGTGATGTCTTGGTTTCCCCGCTGCAATTGTCCAGGGTATGGTCTGAATCCGAGGATCTTGATGGAGTTGCTCTGCCAATGGAGTTTTCCTTGTCCTGCTCAGTTTTTTCTCTGCTTTCCCCTGCATTTCTAGACTTCTTTTCTCCTAATATTAGCTTCAACCTCCTGCCCATGTGCCATGTTAGTGTTTTGAGAGAAAGCACCGTCTTCTTTAGAGAGGTCCTACCATCTCCTCATTTGGCACTGAAGTAAGACCCAGAAAATTCTGCCATTTGTTTGCTTGGGTGTATGGGCTTTTGTAGGACTGAGCACAGCAGTTCGCATGGGCAACATCTTTAAATGTCTCTTAGTCTGATAACTTGCAGACTCTATAAGAGGTGGACCTTTTCCATGCACAACTTCTTCAAAGCTTACTTTTTTTGACCTGTAGAAATACTTTTATGTGGAAACTAAAAAAGCTGTGTTGTCATGATGAGTAAGATTTCCTAGCTAAGACACAATAACTGTGAAAGGAAATGAGCTGAGACTGGTTGGCATCTGTTTGCATCTATGTGGGGGCCTATCTTTGACAGGTAGATATAAAAATTTCCTGTGCAGGAGAATGGACAATTTTTGTGCAACCATCTCCTAGTAAATCCTTACAGAACTCACTGTGTGCCCTCTTAACTGCTCTTGAATAATCTTCCAAGAAAGATTAACACAGATAAATCCTAGTATATATTTATATCCCTCTTAAGGGGAAGACTGGACTGTTTTCCTCCATTGCCAGCAGGCACTTAAGCAGCCTGCTGCAATTTCTGTGCATGCTTTCATTTTACTGGTATAAACTCACCCAACGAAGTGACAATGGCAGAGTTTTTGGATCTGCCTGACTGTGAGGGAACGTGTGTGCTGCAGATAGAAGCCTTGCACATAACTGCTTGACATTGGTAAAGATTTCTGCACAGGCTGTTGAGATGATCTGGAAAATGTTCTTGAGGTTCACCTCAAAATGCAATTAAATAAACCCTATGAGTCCATCCAGGTTAAAATACTGCTGTGCTACCGTTTTTTCCCCCTCTCACTGCATGTAGTATGGCTAGGGGGAGAAAACTGTCAGCCAGTATGTTTGAGTCAATACAGCAGACGATGTTGAAAATGAAAGGATGGGAGAGCTACCACTAGAGTCCACAAGAAAAGCCTATACCTCTTCATTCTTTTGAAACATTTTGAAGAATACTATCAAGCTATTCTATCTTTCTGTACCAGCATGTTATCTTTGACACTGAAGTAGGAAACCATAGTGTTTCACATACCTCTGGGTGGTGATTTGTGGCAAGCATACAAATCTGAATCTTGACACGGTACACTGCTTAGCTAGACGGCACTGTCTATCGATAGGTGTCCATGTAATATTTGTAGCTATCTATTTAGGCTGCTATCAGAGGAGTTAATACAGCAAAGATACTTCTCTCTTCTAGCAGCTATGTCACTGTTGAAAATGACCGCTACTTATCATCCTATTAATGTCTCAGAGCTTGGATAACTTTTCCTTAAGTATGCAAAAATCTTGTAATTTCCATTTCCCAGTCAAGTTCAGGAGGTGAATAGGACATCACAACCTTCACTGTGGGGGAAGGAGCTCAGTCATGGATAACACTTTCTGTGCTGCTACTCACGGAGCAAAAATTAAGTTCCTTTGCTCAAGAGGCAGAAATACAGTTCATCCAGACTTCAGGCATCTGTAGCGGCCAAAGGTGGCTTGCCTCTTCAAGGATAGTCTCTGGTGGAACATGAGTTAAGATGGCTCTACTGAATCCACTGCATAAATATTAAGAAAAATTTTTGTTCTGTCACAGTGGGAGAGATGGAGAAACATTACTTTATTTGATCCATACAGCATGGCTACAATGAAAACAGGTTACTCATCAGTCAGTTCCTCTTTTAACTGAGGCTTGTTCATCCTATGCCTTGCTTATAACCACCTGAAAAACATGCAACTTCCTTTATAGTATTTGATCACCAAATGTGAAAAACTCCCCTTTGAACCAAGAGAGAGGAATTTCAGTTACTGTATATAGGTCTCTTGATGTAGGAATTAATACCAGAATTCTGGTTACAGTATTAGTTTTTTCTATAATTTACTATCTCTTTTGTATAGTGCAGTATTTAACAGACAAAAGAATACAAATGCTGAGTTCTTGTTTCTTACCATTATCCTGGTCATTGCAGAAGCATGAATACAGCTTGTATCCCCAAAGATAAAAAATAAATAAGCATCAACTATGTGTCAAAAGCAAGTGCTGTCTTCTTTTAAAGAGGAGAGAAATGCACAGTAACTGTTGCTTTGATAAAAGTATTTGAAGAACTTAAAGAAAGGCATCCAAATTACTGTCATACTGAATACAGGGAATTTAGTGCACAGCTGAAATGAATAGTCCCTTACACTCATATATCATATCAAGAAGTGCTTTGATTAAACACACAAAAACATTCACCCTGTAATGAAATCAGGTAATATTTTCTTCTGCTGCTAACTTATTTTGTCGTGTTCTGTGGTATGAACAAATTAAATACCACATATCTCAAAAGTCTCAAACGATTAGTTTTATCTTGGTTATTCTTGCTATCTATCTGCTTATCTGTCTGACTCTATCAAGTCAATGCTTGTGAGAAGCGTCATGGAGTGGGGAGTACCATGAACTAACCAAATATTACAGAAAGAAAGTTGAAGTGTCCCTTGAAGCTATTGTGGATTTTCAAGAGGGAAAACCAGCTTCTGAAACTAAGACAGTTCGTGAAGTTTTGCAGAGGCTGCAAGGACACAAGCAGGTCAGACAAGGCATTTGATGCCTGGGACAAAATCCCATGCAAGTTTTTTCAGGCCTGGAAAGATACCATTGTTTTAATTGTAGGAGTACATTGCCAGAGGCAGACTTCCAAACACGGTGTCAGTATGTGCTGCTAGCACCGAATTTTTTTTGCCATCACACATGAGGATAATCCATCCTGGAACTATCTTCCTGCTAATCCTCTGTCAGCCTGGTCTTTCAGCACAAGCCAGAAAATGTAACCTAGATACTGCAACTCATTCTCTGAGGTAGGCTGACCATCACAAACTACCAACGTAATAGCTGTTTTTACATAAAAGCTCAGGGCTTGTTTTGTTTTGTCTGGTTTTAGTTAACTCTAGCCCTGTGTGTGCATCCTGACCAGTGGCTGAGTAGTGTCCATGTACCTCTACAGAGACTATTGTCAAGCCGTGGATCAGTGCTAGCAATGTCAGTGAGAATCCCGATAAAATGTGACAGGTTTTGAACAAGATATGGTACTTTATTGCTGTGTAATGACAAATGGCTGCATACAGACAGACAGCATGGGTGTCAGCCAGCTTCATGCATGAGTCATTGCCAGCTCTGGAAATGCAGACTGCTGCCTGGTGAGCTGCTCTGCTCAGTCAGGCATCAGTGGTGTTCCTGGGCAGAGGCAAAAATGAGCACAGGCCTATGAGGAACACACCAGTTGAGTCACAGAATCATGGAATCATAGGATGGATTGAGTGAGAAGAGACATCAAAAATCATCTGTTTCTAATGCCCCTGCTATGGGCAAGGATATCTTCCAATAGATCAGGTTGCTCAAAGCCCCATCCAACCTGGCCTTGAACACTTACAGGGATGGGGCATCCACAGCCTTCCTGGGTAACATGTTCCAGTGCCTCACCACCTTCACAATAAAGAATTCCCAATCTAAACCTCTCCTTTTTCAGGAAATGAAAACTTGTATGTGCCCGTGTTAACAACAGAGGAAGAAAGGGAGAAAAGAGAGAGCTGAAAAAACCCAGAAAACCTGGTATTTGTGAGAGAATGAAAACTATCAGAGCATCATACAAGTTGGGGGGAAAACAGCGACTGTAAAATTAATTGCCTCTTCCTTTTGATTCCTGCTGTATTCAAGGAATCTGGAGTCTGTGCATTTTTTTTTTCAATGGCATAGTATCCTAGAAGAAGTTGCTAGTGTCAATTCATTAATGAAAATAAGATTTTCAGATCCTCACTGACAGCTTTCCAAACCCATTGACAACCATAGACACCCAAGGTCTGGTTGCCAATATTTTTTATACATGATATTAGGAGTGAAAAAAAAGTGATTTAATTATGCCAAAGTGGAGAGTATCAGTGGGTAGGCACTTGTAAAAATATGATTCTAATATTAGCTTGAAAAATGAGCACATTTGCCGTGTAAGTTGTTACACTATGAAGACAAGGTTGTGTGGAACAGGATACTAGTTCCAACAGCGACCCAATGAAATAATATTTTAAAGTAAAATTTAACCATTTTAAGGCTTATCTCAACTTTCTCCATTTTCAGTAATTAGGTTGAATAATTTAAAACAAAAACAAAGTAGAGAAGTAGCAGCATATTGAAGATTCAAAGAACCCCTTGGTTTATGAAAACAGAAAAAAGGTAAGACTTTCCATTGGCTCTGTTTTTCTAAATTACTTCTTTGTCCTGCTATGCATATCTACATGATGCCCATAAATTACACAAATAAAAAAAATCTACTGTCCAAGAAATCCTATACTCTATGTGTGCCCAAGATAATCAGCACTGATGAGCTGGAGACCGGCAGATTTCCTAGGTCTTAAAGAAGAATTTGAAGGCAAAGAGAGCCTTCAAATAAAAGGAAAGGTGTTTTAAATGAACTGGAAAACAGGCATAGAGGATGACTTTGCCAGTGGGAGAAGGCACTTTCTACAGAAAGGAGTAAAATACCACTGGACTCAAATAAGATAAAGGAGCAGAGGGATGTCAGGGTTAGACCCTTAGTGGCAGAACAGAGGGGAAGGCAGAAGGAAACAAATTCAAGGAACAAGAAAATCCAAAGGGCTGCTGAAGGTCCAGTGCCTTATATTTTGTCTGCAGTGAGCACTGGTAAATAGGAAGGAGATAGAGAAATGTATTCAGGGAGTAAAAAGAAATTATGGCTAAGGAAAAGGTGTTTCAAGCTCACATTTTAGATATCATCATCTCCAGTATTTAGTTGGCTGTTGATCTCCCTCTCTCTCTCTCTCTCTCCATCCATCCATCCATCCATCCATCCATCCATCCATCCATCCATCCATCCATCCATCCATCTATCCATTAAACAGAATTTTCATGTGTCACAGGTTGTCTCTGTGGTGTTGCTTTTTGGGCGTTAGTGTTAGCTTTTGAGGAACATAAGAATTTTAACTTTTGCAGAACTCCCACTCAAGACCCGTTTGTTGTTCAAATTCTGCTTAAATCCCATTTTGAAGATAAATTTCCTCAAGCTTAGGAGCCTGCTATTTGCCTTTTTTATTTGCTTTCTGACTGAGTGACAAGCCATAAAGTATGTTGAAACAAGTTTCTTGACCCACATAATATTTATAAATGTGTCTATGAGATTCTCTGTTTCTGTTACCAAAACTACATTCTCACTGATGTTCACTAATAGTGCACAGACAGGATGGTACTCTCATTAACCTCTATCAATGTGAATTTATAATTGGCTGCCCTATCTCTGCATGCTTTATTTTCTCTTAGTCCAATGTCATTCTGGTGGATCAGCACAGTGCAGTGGGGCCTGGCTGCCAGCTCTCAAGGAGAGTTGGGCTGAATACTTCCTGACAGACTGAATTGATCATAGTAATTTTTGGCTTAATCCTCCTGCCATCCTGTGCTTGATGCTGTAAGTGTACTCTTGAAAATGAAGCCTATGTTCAAATAGTGACTCTTCGAAGTGTATGTTGTAAAAATTTCAGATGCACACAACAATTTTCATGTTAGATGGTCTCTGGTGAGGGTTTGTTTAGCATCAAAATGTTGTGAATGATGCTGCATATCTTTAGCCATTAGCTGATTGACTAACACGCTCCAGGTCATGAGTACAGGATTAATGAAATGTTTATAAACATCTTTTATGATCTGTTTAATCTCACCTTAAAAAGCATGTGTGCTATGTGCTTTTAGTTATGGTTTTCTCATCTGAGTCAGTAGTCTCTGTGTTCTGAAACTAATTTTCTCTCTGCCTCTCCAGAATCTTTAATTCTCTTGCAAATTGTGTAGCTTCACAGTTTAGAGAATAATGAATTGCATTACATCACAGCCTTACTTCTTGCACTGGAATTACATTACAAATCAGCAGCTTATATCTGCTACTTCTTTATAAGTGCTTTATGAATAGTCACAGTCCTGCTGTGAGAGCACCTAGGGCTACTGGAGAGAAGTCTCCTCTTCAATTAATTTGTGACAAAAAACAGGTCCTTTAATGTAAGGTTTGTGCTCCACCCCAGAGTGCAGCTACTGATGAAGAGGAGGGTTTTTAAAAACAATTTACTAAACATATTCTTATCAAAGTCTCGTAAAGGGGTTTATTTCAACAGGAAACCCTTTTTTTCATTGAAGTGGGCTGCAATGCACTTGCCAAACTGCTAACACTACTAATAGAAGTGAGCGTGGAGTTAAATCAAAGCAACAGATGTGACTGGGTAAGGCAGATTTCCTTTTATATGTAAAAAAATAGGGGCATGTTCATTTGTTTTGTAATTTTCTGATCACATTTTGTTTGGCTCAGTGAAAACCAGCAGTCAGACAAACACTCCTCATGTGGCATATTTGTCCTCTGATCCAGTGCAAGGCTTGGTTCCTTAGAGACCACTTGCATGTCTGAAGATCCAAACTCCAAATTATGACCACTACTAACACGTTTGAAAGTCAACAGCATCCTTTCTGATCTGCTTGGATTATGCAAGGGAGTTTCCAGCAGCTCCAGGAAATATAAATCTGTTTGACAATACAACAATAAGGTGTTGACATGCCACAGGCAAGATTTAAAAAGGGAAAGGACTCAGCCTTACCTGTTTCTGCCATCTCTGTTCCCCTTTTCCTAAAAACACTGTGCAGCTGGGATTTTTGAAATAACAATAATAAAAATTTGGATTGTTGAAATTGGATGTACATCAAGGGAAACCCATCTGACACATATTTTTATACGATGGCTGTCTTACTAAATGTACAGCCCCCATTTTTGTTGGGTTTAATTCAGAATTGGTCCGATTGGCTTCTCCTTATGGAACCACAGAACCTGCCTATTGAATTCCTCTAAACCCTCCAAAACAAAGATACAGTAAATCACCTTTTCTTTTTCCTTTGACTATAAATCCAGCTGTTTTCTGCAGTACTGCTTTCTAAAAGGCTCGGTTTCCACTAAAAATAGAGATAAATGTACCAATTTTTTGATAGAAGTGTTGAATCAGGACATTATAGCATGTCACAAAATTTTCTTTTCCTTTCTTTGCTAATAACAAAGCCAACATGCCTCCCCTAAAAATCCCTAAGGTGCGTTCTCACCTAGATTTTGAACTATGAGTTTTAAGGAAAAGCTTTTCCGTCTGCTTTTGTTTTTCATCAAATGAAACTAACTCTATAACTCTAATGTATTGTTCCAGGCAGGATGTCAACATGGTGTTAGGTTACTTTTTCATAGATCCTGTCAGAAAGACTAAATGTAAATTGTCTAATTATTTCCTGGGCATCACATTGGGTGCATGCTAGTTCTAATATGGCTCTGCTACGCTGTATTCTTGTGAAGTTTTAAGGAATGATCATCATCTCCTAAATGGAGATCTCTCATTCTCAGAGATGTTGATGTGCCTTTTGAAATGAGTAAGGATTTTTTGGGTAAGTCCTAGTTCAGATCAATTATTGGCAGTTATATGAAAGAGAATGGAAGATAGAGTTAAAATCCCCCAACACTTATCTTCAGCTCTCATTGGCCAGCAGCTAAGAACCAATTTTATTTCACACTCCAGAAACTACAAAATATAAGATTCCCTCCAAATATTCATTTTAATACTTTAGTAAACTTGTTTTAGTCTTTTAGTCTATCCATGGAGCTACAGCATTCTCATCTTTAGATTTTCAGTGTCATCCAAACCCTTTTACTTTCACAACTTAAAATTTCTCTGCAGAACAGTAGTCTTATTCAGAGCAAAGTGGTTGTTTTTAAAGTCTTCATGCATACTTAAAATTGTTAAATATACTTATAATTTTCCAATCCAGCAGTCATGGGAGTGTACCTTCTTGTTCTTCCTGTTAAATTTAGTTAGATGTTCTGAAAAGGGGAGCAGATTGTTCACTATTGGCAGGTAAAATCAGGAAATAAAAATATTGACTCAAGACATTTGCAGGACAATTAAATGGCTAATGAAAGGGCTGGAGTTTCTGTAACCACAGTGAGCAGGAAAGAAGGATGATGTACCTCAGTTTGGCACTACTCTGGGTCCTACTTCTGACACTGAAGTGCTTCGGCTGTGGAGATTATAAAGAAACTCTGGTGAAGCATCATGAGTAACAGATAAATGCTTTCTGAAGCATCTCTCAACAAAATCAGACATTTCTATTCCTGCAGACAGGATGTTAACATTGTTTTACCTTTTCTTTGGACAAACGGTGGCAGCAAACCTGTGGCAAAGGTGACTGCTGAACGATGCAGGCAAACCCCAGGCCTCCTGCAGAGCTGCTTCTCTGACTGACAACCAAACTTTCCAAGGCAAGCATGGAATAAAATCTAGAGACCAAGAGCTGTTTTTCCAAACCAGACAGAACTAGCAAGTTTGATGCTGAAATCCTGGCAGGTTCCATGGACTATGATTTGGAGTAGGAGAAGCAGAGTTGTAGCGTCCCTTCTGGGCTGCTTTGGGCTGCAGCACATGTGGAGATTGTGCCCATGTGTGCCTGATAGCAGCAGGAAACTGCAAGAGGGAAGGATCCTCTATTCCCTTTGTGAAAACTTCAAGCAGCTTAGCTCATGCTGACCCCAGATATGTGGGTACTAACTCCTTGAGTCGTGTGTCAGTCCCAGCAACTCAGGATTTTCTGATCAACATGTTGATCTTCAAAAGCCCAGAGATAAAAATTTGCAACCACAGCATGACATAGCTTTTCATGTAGCTAAAATCTGCTCCATTTACTGAACTCTGCCAGCTCAGTTGAGCCAGAATTCGGAATCTCAGTAAATACAGGTGTTTTTGGGTTTCAAAGCAATAGGCTGAATTTGAAGCATCTATGTATATGTAGGTAGAAATAGGGGGAGAAAGCAAAGGGAAGTATGCGTGAAGAAAAGTGAAAATAGATGTTCTTAAATTCAAAATGTCACCACGTTTCTTCACTAGAAAAAAAAAGACCAATTTTTATTTATTCTTTTTATCACACCAGTTAGTGATTCAGAAATACTACAGGCTGCACTCAGAGCAGGAAGGAACTTCAAGGCAACTAAATTTGCATCCAAAGGTTCTGGGTTTCTGCTTTTCCTGGGGTACAAGTCATAGCAACATGAGCTTCTGGTCTTAAGGCTTCTGAACCATGCATTGATTTCCTAAATTAATTCCTCCCCATGGTAGAATACCTGTGTTTTGAGACAACTAGAAGAAGATTAAATTGGATGAGGGTCACCTAGTATCCAGGCTGCAATAACTCTATCAAGACAGGGATGGCACCACCTGCCCGAAGAACAGCAAATACAAAACAACAAATAGACTTGTCCTTAAGAAACCTGAGTGCTGAGTGGGAGAAGAGATTCAGCTGATCCCATGAGTGGAACTGTCAAAGCTTGACTTGTTCAGCAAAGGCTAACAGGAGATACATCTGTCCTGTGTCAATATATTAGGAAGCTAAACATCAGGAAGAGAAAAGAGCTGGTTAAGCTAAAGGACAATATTAGCTCAGGAGGAAATGGCTATAAACTAATCACAAATAAATGTATAGTGGAAGACAGAAACAATCTCTCACCATCACAATGAGGTTCTGGAGCAGCCTGCTGGTAGGAGAAGTAGACATTAACTATTTCTTACAAAGTAGAGCCCAGGGAAGGGAATATATGACATGACAGCCTATGGTAGCAAACTGTGATTGATGTGTTCCTAAGTGACAAGGAGCAATCACTGGAAAAAGCCTATTATCTCAGCTAAGGATTGCTGTGCCTGCTGCCATTTGATGTGAATGTTAATGTCAGGCTTACCAGGGCTGTCTCCCAGATTAAAATACCAACTCACAATGCATTGCCCACTCTGCCTTGTAGCACAGTGGAAGGCTGCCCTGGCAGAAGCAGACCTAGACAGAGAGACAGAATGCTTGAGGCTATAAGGGCTTATTTCTAGCAGAAATTGAATCCTTTATGGTTTTGGGGTCAGGGTACCAAAAGGAAGAATATTCCCGACCCGATCACATCCACTGCTCTCCGGATAGTTACATGTTTGGCCCCAATTGTGCTAGCACACTTGTCACAAAAGGCACAGCTTAGTGACCTGGCAGAAGGTTGAGCCTAATATGATATATCTCACTGGGCTTTCTGGCTCTCCATGCTGCAGGGCAGGCTTAGCAGGCAGGTGGGTCTTGTTCTGTCAAATGGCAATGCCTTACATTTTGCACTGGCTCATAGTAAGGCTTCCCTCACCTTTATTGCCTGAACCTTCATTTCAGATTTGGAATGATTTAGCCAGGAGTTTCCTACCAATACAAGATGAATAGCTTATTCAGAAATTATGTGACAAAGGATCTATTTGACAGGATAATTTCATATTGGACATATTTGGAGTAGGGGTTCATGGCAACCGTTAGCCCTAAAGAAGGCAGTTTCCAGAGGGTGTCTTCTGGATTGCGAATACAGATAGTAAATGGTTAACATGAGTATTGAGGACCAGCAGCATGTGCATGTTTCTGTAGAGAAAAAAGCTTGCTAAGGGTTCCTAACATCAGGAACACCCTTTCTTACAGTCAGAACATCTCAAACAGTTCTAGTTGCCCCTCTCTGTCATTGCAGGGAGCTGTAAAACTACTTGTTCTGGCCTATTTATTTTGTCCTAATATTAATCTTCATGTTGTATGTGTAAGGAAACGTGTTGGTGTCTGCTCTGTGTCTGGAAACACAAAATCTGATGACATTTGTAAATTGTTGTTGTTAATCTGCAACTGCCAGCTGCAGATTTTTTTTTTTTTTAATTAATCAGCATGGCAAGAAGAGGGAGAGGAAGAGCCTCAAAGTAACAGACCAGTGTTTATTTGCACTGACATCTGAGATCGTCTTAAAATGTCTTTGAATATTATGTCGAGAAATACAGGAACCATGAGTCTTTGGATCTTGTTCTAATTTTTTTTTTCTGGGTGTGAGTTTTATGTTACCTGGCAGGAAAATAATTTCTTGAAAATTACTTCACAGATGACCTACATATAAGTGTGATTTTGTGTTGCTATCCACTTTCTTTTGGAAAGAAAAAGAACTGATTTTCTTTTGGTTTGGATTATATTTCCTCTGAGAACACTGAAAAGAAATAAAAGCATTATGCTTTATCCATAACGACATGAAATACCTTTTATGAGGAGGAGAATGAATAGCTTGTCTACTAATAAAGACAAAGAATGCCTTTAAAATGTATGAACTTTAGTTTTAAGTAGAGACCTTACAGTAGCTTCATATTTTTATTCAAGAAAAGAACCTTTATGAATCATTCATAGGAAGGATGAATTTCTCTTCAATATGCTGATTCTTCACATATTACCTTCATACTTTATCAGAGTCAGAGGTGATTCAACTCATTCATAGAGTTCAGAAAAACTGCCAAACTGTTCTTCTGTACTTCAGATAAAAAAGAAAAATAACTTTCACTGTTTTAGAAGTAGTTTGAAATGGTAAGCACCACTACTGGGCTGGATGAGAGTGTTATATAAGGTAGTTTTACCAAATCCATGTCCCAAACAAAGCATTTCTGCAACATTTTCTTCAAAGTAAAAGTTTTCTTTCAGCATAGGTACATGTATGTGATATGCCTAACCACATGAGGTCACCTACAAAACGGTCTGAGTCTTATGCTGTTTTCAATATCCTACACTTTTTTTGATCAATTTTTGGCTCATTCATCTGTAGCTGAGTGTTTGACAACGTAAAAGCCTGAACTTTGAAGCCAGTTCCTGTTTGAATTGGAATTGAAGTCACATAAAAAACCTAGCCATGTGACAAATATGGGAAAGAGCTGTTGTGGTAGAGCTGCCAAAAGGTAGGCCAGATCCAAAGTATCTGATTTAGCACCCAGAACTAGGTTTGAGCAATGAGAGCCCCAGACCATCCACTTGCCAGTTTTGCTAGATCCTGCTCCCTTATGAGGCCAAAGGAAAGAAGCAGGAACAGAACTCAGGTCATTTATGTCTTGTGAGCTATCTGATTTCAGTTTCTGCCATAGACAACTTTATGCCCTCTATATTTATTTTGACCTTTCAGATCTAGTTGAGCCCCACTTGGTTTTTGGGTAGTGTTCATAACTTATTAAACCTAAGATAGAAAATCTGAACTAGTATTTACTAAAATAAAACCAACATTAAGTGAGTAAGAAAATAAAGTTTTTAGAATTACGCTAGTGAAAAAGCATCTGTAACCATTGCAGTGTCTTCAAACAAAGCTGTTTTCAGTTGTATATTGCTGTCAGCTTTGCTTAAGTCTTGTCAGATATCTTCCTTTAACTTATAGATCTGTAATCAGGAGGAACTATAAGACTTGCCTCTTGTTCATGAACAGTTACCATATCATATTACTTCGCCACATGCTATTACAAGGAAAACGTACTTTCAAGATAGAGGGTTTCTTTAGCAGAGATTAGTTTGGTTCTCTTCGATTCTGGATCTGAAGGCAAGCTGTTTTGACAGATAACAGTGAAGCTATTCTCTTTCACTTTCTTGTACTCGCTGTAATGGCATTTAATAAAAAGGAAAAAATACAAGGAATTTCCATAATAATGACTGTTTCTCATCCTTGACTTTGGAATTCATGTTTTGGAACTTCTGTTTTCTCTGATCTTATCTTTATGAAGACAAAAATATCCAACCCTAAGTGAAAACATGGCCTGGCCCAAGAAATGCCAAACACAGCAACAGAAATGTTTTCCTTTTCTCTGCCTTTTCCTTCAGTAACAGCCCCCCATTCAGAAGGGTGATTAGCAGTTGGTTATATTTCCGAGTGTTATTCAGCTATGAAAGGGATCTCAGTATTTTAAAATACCTGAAAATTTTCCATTGAAATAACCTTTATGGGTGCTTATCATAATTTCTGTTTGTTCCAGCTGGATTGATCCAGGCAGCTTTGTACAGTTCAGTTCACCTGATAATAATAAAACAAAGGGGAAGAGAGAATGTATGTAGACGAGAAAAGTTCCTAAAGCCAGGATGTGGTGAACGTAACAAATACTTATGTGACTCAATATTTGCAAAAGACATAAAAAACCCTTCTGATTTTGAACGCTGATGTATGTCCACTGTACTACCCCGACATCTCACCCTACCTTTATTATAGAATTAAGTTTGCTATAATAAAATAACTTGTGTATTTTTGTATGTCTGGTGAAATTGCTTCACCTAAAGATTCACATGAGCCCTCAAGCTAAAAAATCTATTGATTAGCAGCTATAAAATATGTGCAGCAAACGCCTGAATCAGTACGACACATTTAAGATACCTTCTTCTAAAGTTGCTGTTCCCACAACAGTTTTGCGTATAAAAGTCCTAGAGAATTAGACTGCGCATAGTGAACATCTATTTAAGTAACTCTATGCTAAACAACTTTTTTGCACGATACATAATGAGAATAATAATAATAATAATAATGTAAAATAGGCTCTTTGATCGCAGAGTTTTGAATTGTATGAAATTAAGTGATAGCAAGGAAACATTACTGACTTAATTTCCCAGAACAGAAGTAAAACTTCACTGTGGTTTTAAATTGAAAGAGAATTTTCTGAAGGATGCATTGCTTTTTGGCTGTTGGAGGCAGCCAAAGAAATGACTGAAGAAGCTATTTTTTAGCTAGAAGAGCAGTCTAAAAAATCTGGAAACAAAGACATAGATCATTTGCATATTTTTTAAAGTAAAATCTTTTTATTAGAGATTGGTTTATTCCACTCGTATCTGGAAATGTGTCATGGCCCCATGTAGATGGCAGAATGCTAAATGAAAACAGCTTTTTCTGGGTGACTAACTCTCCCTATTTTAAGATTAAATGAATGATCCTCTGACTTAGTGTCATGGTTTAGATGATGGGTTGGTGTTGGGTTATAGATTGGAATCAATGATCTCAAAGGTCTCTTCCAACTTTGTTAATACTGTGATACCGTGATACCATGATATGTATTTCTCCTCTGATCAGCAAATCTTATGGCACATTTTTGTCTTTGCTATTCCTTTAACTCAAGGAACAACCATATTCTGGTAGTCATTTAAGCTCAAAAATATGGAGAAGTCACTCTACACAAAAGTGCGGTGGTGATCAGTCTGCCTGTCATCAGGCTGCATTTACTCAGAGCTATGAGGCTTTTCAGCAACACCAGAGTACTCTGTACAAGAGCAACAGGATGTCCAGCAACATGTGCGCGCTATCTATAAGCCCTATATGTTCTGCATGCACCATCCTGAGCAGTTTGGGAGAGTCCTCTGGGCAGCTCGGTCTGTGGCAAGCAGCCTCTGGGACTTGCTATGGGGCAGCTTTTTACCAGGGCCCACTGAAGCCAGAAACATCCATCTCTCAGGCTCAAGCTGAAATATTGATTTTCCTATTCATGTCATCTGATAGCATTTAACCTGTTTTCTAAGCACATTCTGCGGAAATTGTAATGTATACTGCAGCTTGCAATTTTATTTGGAGACAGGAGCACATATCTTCTTTTTCAATGCAGTGTCAATATATGTTAATTTAGCATAATCGTTTGCTCTCCTGCCCTGTACCAAGAGCCTTCCTCTGATCAACATGTGGCTTCTTTCAATGGCTCTTCAGTCACCCCACTGCTGTTTGAACATGCTGATCAAGTAATATTTTATACCGAAACAAGGTTCAGCCAGAAAGTTAGGTCATAGCTAGATCAAAAGCACCAGCAATACCTATTTCTCTTCTGATGTCTATTCTTGAACTGGATGCATATCCTCAGATTTATTCAATTTTAAGTATAGTAGGGTCAAATAACGGGACACTGTGTGTTGGAAATAGTTGTTTGCCAGATTCTGTAGAGAATACAGCAAGTAAGAATGAATTTGAAAGTTTGGTTACAACTTAGAATAATACGTGAACGGAAGAGAACCTCTAAAAATTAAGAGTGAATGGCCCAGTGTCCTCTTTCTGACAGTTGCCAGCATGTGTGAAACAGTGAAATATAGAAAAAAACAAAGTACATAGTGATTCTTCAACATCAGTCCCTCTTACTCAATTATGACATTTCTTTAAGGAACTAACTAAAGTTAAATTTTCCTCATTGTTCTTAGCTGTAATATCCTATAGCAATAAATACTTCAAAGAAAAAGGATGCCAGGTAAACAGGATAGTGTGTTCCTCTTGAATAAGCCATTCTGTAACCTCATGAGCAGTTTTCAAAAAATTCTTTAATTTTAGATGAGTGACAACAGCTTTTGTGGGAAAAAAAAAATCCCACATTCCATAATATATGCCTTAGCTTAGACAGAGGCATGCACTTACTGGAAGTTATATCAGCCACTTCATGCAACAGTACAAAGTCTTTATTCAGCAGACTTAACTGAAAGCATCTCTGTAATGACTCGAGTAAGACTTGGCCATAGATCAGACAGCACAAGTAGAAGACAAGGCTAAAGACTTCAAATTAATAAATTTCTTATTTACTTCAACTGTCTGCATCAGAAGTAAGAAGAAAAATAAATAAACAAGGGAAAAGGTTTTGTTTATCTGAAAATAAATCCTAGTTCAAAAAAGTGGACAGCTTCAAATAGTACTTGGCACATACTTGGGCAAAAGCAAACAAAAGTCATTCTTTATTAGAGTATGCTTTGGGTTTTGTACAGCCAAGTTATGGAGTGACTGCTGTTGTATATGAACAGGGAAAAAATCTCTTGTCTTTTGGAGGCAGTACAATGCATTTGCCCCATTTCTGGTTGATGGAGTGACAGAACCAGCCAACTGGATTGTTTTATATCTTCTGAGTTTTAGCTTAACAGTCTTCCACAGTAGTTGTTGATTTCTTGCTCATGACATTCTACACTCACTTTACACTCGCTTAACAGAAGTATAAATCTGAAGCCGTTTACAAGACTGTGAAAATCAGCCCCTTAACCTGTCCTACACACCATCTTTTCTTTTAGAAAAAAAATTAAAGAAATACATCTGCCCTGAAGCCTCATAAAATGCTTCTTTTGACAGGACCAAAAACCAAGTGCTGACAGCTTTATATTTGCTCAAAATGTAGCTACAGTGGAACATAAGTGCAGTCTAAAGGTTTACTAGTCTTACAAGAATGAAATACAAAAGTAGAGAGCAAGGTGAGAAGGAGAGAGGCTGTTTGAATTTTGCCTGTCTTTACTTTTTTATGGATCAGAAAAGTATCTACTTTTTATTAACTTTGTAAATTTCTAACATTTTTATACATTATCACAAATAGGTTATATATTACTGTAGAGGAGCTACATTGATCCTTAGATGAAAAGAGAATCTAGGGAAAAAGGTCTAATAATTTCAGCTGGCATTGTTCTGACATGCATCTCAAATCAAATGAATGTAGATACTTACAAATAAATGCAAATACATAAAAGTAAAAATATATTCTAATCATTAAGTACTCTGTCTTTATATAACCAGTGATCTGAATGCAAGGAGCATGCAAAACTCCAGTGGATCATCCTGATGACAATTTCACATTCATTTTGAGCTATGAAAAACTATGAAAAGTTTATGATTTGTATTGAGTTCATAAGTTAAAATTTAATACTTTTCCTACTTACCAGAACTACAAAGTCCACTGAGGAAATGTGATAAAAACATAAGCTTCTTACTATCTCCACTGGTTATGATAAATAACCAGTAATGAAAAATTTGACTGACATTTTTTTCAATAATACATGAAGTAGAATAACATACCAATTGCTTATTCCTGAGCATATTGGATTTGCATTATTAACAGTGATAAAATTGTTGTTATCTGCAGAAGTAAGGTGGGCTGAGTGAAAGCAAACAGGAATTTGAAACAGCATTTTCCTTTAATGCACATAGGTTCAAATAGGGTCAAAATCAAAAGGGCCAATGCACTTATACTAGAGTGACTCTGATATTAATCAAATTGGAATTAGAGCTAGGAAATCAACATGCTGAGGTAAAGTCCAGTGGCACTCCCAAAGAAGAGCAACAGAGCTGGTGAGGATATGGATCATGAGTCCTATGAAAGGCAGTTGAGGGAACTGGGATTGTTTAGCCTGGAGAAAAGCAGGCTCAGGGGAGACCTCACTGCTCTCTACAAATACCTAAAAGGAAGGTGTAGGGAGATGGAAGTCAGTCTCTTCTGCTGGGTAACAAGTGATAGACAAGAAAGAGAAAATGTCCTCAAGTTGCACCAGGGGAGGTTTAGATTGCATGTTATGAAAAATTTCTACCCCAAAAGGGCTATCAGGCATTGGAACAGGATGCCCAGGGAAGTGTCGGAGTCACCATTCCTAGAGGTATTTGAAAGATGTGTAGATGTGACACTTGGGAACAGGGTTTAGTGGTGTATTTGTCAGCTCTGGCTAATGGTTGGACTTGATCTTAAAGGGTTTTTCCAATCTAATTGATTGTATGGTTGCATTAAATAATATTTTGTGTGATTATTTTTCTGACTTTATTTGCACTTCAAGCGCTACATTATGGATCACCAAGTGACAAAACAGCTATGACAAGTGGACTTGTACATTTCTATGATTTAAACATTTACAACTTTAAAGAAACAAGAATGAGCTGCATGTGAACAGGTAGACAAGTTAAACATATGAAATATTTTAGGGCATTTGTAAATGAATGCCAAAGAATAGATAAATCACTTAAAAAATTCTGTAATTTAGACAGATACTCTTTCATTAACATACCATGGGACATTATGGGAATTATAAAAAATCAGAAAAAAGTAAATGATGTGTCCTTATTGTCTAAGGTTAAGGCAATATCTGCCTGAGAAGGTGGGAACCTTCCTGGAATGGAAAGAAACTCCTCCTCCACTTTACTATACCCTTGAAATAAAGAGACTTTCAGTTAAAAATGTAGAAAAAGGAAGTAACAATTATTTGCCAATATATATATAATTTAAAAAAGGGTACAAACAGAAACACAACAGTAACAAGAAATACCACTCCAACAAACCCTAACCCTGGTCTCCTTCTGTGTATTTTTCCTCGGTGTGGTCACAGCTGAGGGGGAAACAGATTTGCTGCTGAGATGGGCAAGCCACTTGTCCAACACAGGAACAGCAGGATTTGGGAAGGGCACACAGGCTGGCTCTGAGCGAGGACTGGTGCAGGCAGAGCTCTCTCTCTGTCTCTCTGGGGTTGCTGCAGAGCCCACCTGGACGTGGCAGCTGGGCTGGGCAAGGCAGAGACAGCAGCAGAGGCGATGTGGTCACAGGGCAGCAGTAGGCACCTCTCCACTGTTTGCTGAGGCAAGAAGGAGAGAGTTTAGAGAAACAGCACCAAGCGAGGTTGCAGCGAGCCCTCTCGCAGAGGTTACTCCCAAAACTCAGCAAAATTGGGTGGTTACCCACAGAGTTTTTTATTGTCCAGAATGAAGGGGCCGGGGTGTGGGAAAGACAGGCATTCTCCACCCCTCAGCCCTCTTGTTTTCAGCACTCGGGGATGTAGTGTACTCTCTCCCTTCACAGCCATTCTAGAACAGGGAATTTTCCTGCCACCCGACCATCAGGGCCATTAGCTCTCAGGCTGAAAACAATGAAGTCTTCCACCTCACCCTCCACTGAGGAATTCTGTTCTCAGCTTAGTGGGTTACCTTTTCTCTTCCTCAGTTCTGCCAACTCATTGTAGTAATGGGAAAATTTCACCGAAAGGAATGTAACCCCTAACACTTATTTAAGATTGGCAAAGGATATAATCCATGTAAGTGTAAAATAAATAACTTGATGTTTGCCTTTGAAAGAGCTACAGAAATGTAGTTATAGAATAAACAAAAAATTAAAGGGTCACAGCATGGATAAATAGTCTCTGTAATGTTTTTGAAATAATTTTTTATGGTGTTATTATGAGTTAGATTGAAACAGTAGTGTATAAAATACTCTTTAAATAAAAGCTCATCTTTTAACTCTATTAATTTAGGTGGTTTCTCACTTGAAAATAATTAATATTCTCTTAGCCCATTCCAGATTTGAGCTAAAGTTTGGCTTAAAGTTTAAGATATATCACTTTCTGAAGATAGAAAGTGTGAAGCAGTTACAGCAGTTCATGTTATGCAGGATAACTTAACTTCCATATTCAGTCATAGTCCAGCATATTACTGGAGAACAACTAACTCTCCTAACTGGAGACTTCTGTAAGAGTTTTAATTTAACCACAAATTGTATTCTTACCAGAAGCTTAGCAGTACATATAATGAATTAAAGCTTGTTCAAAAAGGAATTGCAAAAGACACATTTGTTTCCCTACAGGTTTGCATCTCATTAGCTCCTGTGTGCCATACGTATTTTACTAGTGCCAAAGCCTGCAAAGGCAGATGGCTTGGAGAGAAGGTCAGACCAGCACTGGTGAATGGCAGATGGATGGAAATGGTGTTACTGTAATACAGCAAAGAGGTCCCTGCTCTCCAGCACCCAGCAGGATTGCCCTTTTCATACCATTTCAGTTCATTTCTTAGACAGACAACTGCAGGGCAGTTAGTACAGAACTGCCTCCAGTATCTTCTGCCAAACAATCTGCTACAGCTATGGGGCTGACCAGCGGGTGTTAGTCTTGGCAGGTTCTAAAAAATTTCTCATTCCTCAAGGACATATCTGGAGACTGATTTAGCAAGTGTAGCAGCACACAGCGGTACTTGGAAAACATAATATTCTTCAGTGTTGCTCGACTGTATCCTGAGGCCACATGGGTTTGATGTAAAGACACTTAGTCTAACCTCATTCTGTAGCAGACTGTATACCCAGAAGGTAGATCAGAACATACCTGTTACCAGTAAATGTCCCAAACATTGCAGGAAATGACATCACAGTAGCATCTTTAGTTCTGGCAAGCTCTGTGGGATATTATGGGAGGAAACTAGTCCTATCAGTTTACATGACAGCTGAGGAGAGGGGAGAAAATAGCTTGCATTTACCATGAAAGCTGTGTTTCAGTGCTACGTCTTTGCAGCTTGCTGTTATCATATTTTGAGCTATGTGCTTCTCTGTGCATCCTCCTGCATGGCAGAGATAGCCTTGCAGGACACTGTCATTCCTCCATGACATGCTGCTACTGCATGCCTTATGCTGTGTCCAAGTAAAGAACAGACTGATGTCATGTTACTGGAAAACCTTGGCCTCTCTGGTTTGCTCTTGCAAGAGCATAGCTGCCCAAAATGCCTGCTGCAGTCTGCAACACGTCCTGAGCGCATATCATGGAAGAAGTGAGCACAGAAATGGCAAAAGTTCCGTGGAATCCCGAGGGTGGTAAGTGGAAGAGACTCCTCCCATGGTCCTTGTATCTAAAGGCTGCCCTGCAAGAGCAAATTCAAAGATGCAACTTAATCCCTTCCACTTTTCCCACATCCTCTGATGGTGGCAGAGGAAGCCCCTCCTGGGCCACAGGTGAAGTTTTGATGGGACTACGTGTTGAAGGCATACTTCGATGCAGGAGTGAAGTGAAACTGTACATAAGGCAGTAGCAGTGGGCAGGAGATAGAATCAATCTCAATGAGGCATTATTTCTATGGATGTGCACCGAGAGTGTGTTCCTTGGGTATATGGTGCCTGTTTGACAGTGGTAATGTGATATCTACCCCATTCAAAGCTGAAGATAGAAATGCAGCTGCATAAATGTGTATCTGAGGCCTTTATTTTCCAGGTATGATGTCTTTTGGAGACCAGGAAGGTGGATGTGAGATGATTTCCCTACAGACATTGAATGGAATGATCACCTCTGTTGAGTCACGTGGCCACTTTCAGGTTTGCAGAGTTTTATTTTACTTCTCCCCCGCCCCCGAGTTTGAATTTGTTGCAAAAGAAGAAAAGTCCAGATACCCAACCTTCATAGTCCAAATATTTCTTTGAAACTCTATTTGTTTTCCTCAAACATCAGCACAGTGTGATGGTTTAGTGCGTGTGGTGCTTGCTACTGGGGTTGGGTTAGAGGATTGTCTTAAGTAGAAGAAGCAAAATGTAGCAAGATCTGCAACTGTGTTACTTGTAGGCTACTCACTCTGGACAAAATGATGCCCTATCCATTATTTTAGCTTCCCCGAGGACAGCAGTTTGGAGTTCCCTGCTGCTCACAACACAGGAATGAACTGTGTTCAGTACCAAGCTCTGAGAGATCAGATTTCTACAATGAAACAAGGACTGAACTAGAATGTCAGTATAGCCATAAAAGGCCTACAGTATTCTGGTATCTACCCTTCACAGAAGATACAGAGACATCAGACAAGGCACAGTGGATAGACTCTGTATTACTTGAGTTTCGAAAAATGCTTGTGTATTAAAGCTTCTAAGAAGCTGTCTGTTTCTTCTAAAATGCCTTAAAGAATAACATGAGAAGATGATCTTAATTTAGAAAGAGCTACACAAGGAAGTATTTTCTGATAATAACAGAGATTTCCACAGCAGAAGGTTTAACATGATCCACAAGCTACAGATTGAAGTAAACTTGGAAGTGAAGGTGATCTAATTCTGAAAAAAAATTGTGCATTGAAACATGGTGGATTCCCTTTAAATCAAGGTATCTGTCTCGATCTAGATGGATAAATATCTTTTCAAAAATGGTTGAGTCAGGTTAAATGGCAGGTGAGATTGCATTGATTCTTCTGGTTCTTAACAATGAAAGTATTTGTGAATTTGATGGAATAATCAGGACCATTTTCCTTTTACATGGAGAAGTAAAGTTAGTTTCTGCTGAATGCTTTTTAATAGAGCATGGATAAATTGGACTTGATGATCTCAGAGGTCTTTTCCAAACTGATTCTGTGATTCTGTGGAAACAGAAAAACAACATTCCACTATTATTATGGATCAAACATAAATGCTGATATGATTTAAAAGTGCAAAGGCCTTGATGTATATGAATGAGGAGATTATTGAGAAGCCTGAAATAAAACAAAAAAGGGGTGAAAAGAGATATGCAAACTGGACTTGGATATCTTTAGCATTCTTTTAAATAACTCAAGCAATTTTTAAATAAAATATGCAATTGGTAAAGAAGCACTGGAATTTTCAAGGATGACAATAGAGATTGGCATGAGAAGAGCAGAAAATTGTAGCAAGAATCCTCTGGCATCTGATTTTGCAGCAAAGAATGACGATTGTTTGCATAAGTCTGGTTTTTTTTCCTTCCTGGGATGAGGGAGTCAGAACTGGGGGTGGAGAGGCGGCAAGGGCAAAAAATACATATAAACTTTATAAGTTTGTAAATTTGACATGGTGTTGTTTCTAAAGAAAGTATTACTGAAATCTTAAGGAAGAGGAAACAGAAAGTGATGTTTTCACATATATTTTCATAAGTTCACTCAGTTCAGGCAACATCCCTGAGGACTGATCACAAGAATTGGATAACTTTCAAAAAGCAGAGGAATATATGAAATTCAATAGAGACTAGCTGATATATAAGAAAAGTGTAGGAAGTGTTTTAAGGACACCAAATAGAGAAACATTTCTAAAAGCAGTCTTTGCAGAGGGATTCCCTACTTCATTTTCAAGAACAGAAAACTATGCTTCATTAACTTGACAGAACACTTTGAAGCCCATTAGCATTCAGGTATTAAAAAAGGATAACTAAGAACATGACTTCTATCTAAGGAATATTTCTGGTCTTTACAGTGTTTCACTGGTAACATGGAGCACTCGCTTGTTAGATATCAGAGCCCAGCAAATAAGTACCTAGTAAGACTGGAATCACAACCCATACAGTAGCAGCCAAGGCTGCTGAAGTGCAGTGACTAATCCCAGACTGCGAGATTCTGATTGTGGAAGAGTTGTTATGAATATAAGCCTTGATTATTACCTGTCCAGAAGTCTAGCTGCAGTTCACTATTGGGAAAGATATTTGGCCAGGAATGGAAAATATGCTTGAAATACCTCTTCCCTGAGACTGGATACATTTTGGGAACATAAAACAGCCAGAGTGCTGTGCTGGCTCACCCTTCTCTGTAATTTTTCCTCCCAGGTGTGCTCTAGTCAAATTTCTTTCTTTTATATGTCTAATATTTTGCACAATGAAGCTCAAGAATCTTTTTGCTCTTTTCGCTCTTTTCAGCTTTAGTAGTCTCTAAGAGGCTCCAGAGAAAGTCTAGGAGGAACAATCAGTTGCCCACACTCTTGAATCTGGATGTTTTATTATTTGTTGTTCTAACAGAACTATGAGAAAACTGCCCCCAGACAAATGTCTATGTTTCATCCCTGCCACCCATCTGGCATCCAGACATACCTGAAATGGTTTGGGAAGGTGGAAAAAACCAGGTTTAAAAAGATTTGTGCTCCTTAAGAATTTGGCTCAATATGCAGTACAAATTGTCTGTCTTGCTGTGTACCAACCAAGTTCTCACACTGCTTTCCTTCAAACTTTGGACATATAAGGAATTGGTTTCATGGTTTACTAGAAAATGTGGTATGGATAAATACATTTGTAATTTTATTTTTCTGGCAGTATATAGTAAGTACTGTAATAATATAGCATTATCCTGTATTATATAGCATGCTCTCAACTGTACCCAGAGAGATCCACCCTGGGTGGAGAGCATAAAGCTTGACTGAATGGGGTGGTTTTAAAAAATGAAGTAGCACATGCTTGAGATCTTAAGTTTATCAGTAACTTGAAGGCACAAAACTAAAGGCCACTTAACTACCCAGTGAATGGAGTTGTCCTGAGTATGTTTTTGGACCAGAATGGATTTCTGGAACATGTTTGACTCTTGGAGACTCTTGTGCTCTGTTTAAGGTCAGGAGTTAATTAGATGCCATCATTGTAAAACTTTCTCTTGTATGTTATTTTGGCTAAGCTTCCTTTTACAAATTTTTTTTATAAGCTTGATGACAGTGGAAAGATACTGTTATTTTTATCCAGAAAAAAAAAAAAAAGCTTTGCTACTGTATTAACTCTTCCTCCTCTCTGGGAACAGTGCAAAAATAATACATCATGAGATGACCTACATGTTGCACCTGTGTACACTTTTACTGAAACTCAAAGCAGTGCGCTATCTTCTGGTAAAACAAGAGAAATCAGAAGATAAATCTATAAGTAAGCAAGAGCAGGAAGGGTATTTTTTTGCCTCTGGAATCAGCCATTAGCATATTTGCTTTACTTCTTTGGAAACTTTCACGCCATATTTGCAAGGCAGTTGTAAAGTAGGGGGGTGGAGTGTCCAATTCTCCAGTTCAAATAAAGCCAGCTTGGTCTAAATTCGCCATGGTGCCAATATGCCACAGCAGATGTAAATAGCATGTGCCTATTAAACAAAGGAAATAAGCTTCTTTGGACGTGTTTTTGGATATAAAAAGAACAAATCTAAATTTTATGCCTTTTGTATTTGTTCTTCCTGTATGAAAAGTACGTGCAGGTCTTGGCGTAGTAGCAAAATCCAGTTAAGTTAGTTTTTGTAGACTTGCTTTTTTGTTTGGTTTTGGTGGGTTATTTTTGTTGGTTGGGTTTTTTTTTTATTGTAAGACAGGATCATCCTAACCTGGAGAAGTATTACAGATGAACTGTGAGAGGGAACTGTAAGTGTTCAGAGACAACATTGGCCTCACGTCAGAGCCTGACTGGAAGGGTGGGAACATAGTGAAAATGTTTAGATGGCTTCTGTGCTCTTGTATGAGTTCATAGCAGCATGAAAACTATCCTTGCTTTCACTCTGCTTCTTTTTGCTTCTTGTAATTCATAATTATGCAATCAACAACCAGAAATCTGTGTTGGTTGTTGGAGGGAACAAGTTCTACTCATTGGTTTTAGGAATTCAGAGTGAAGTAGTAGTTTGTGGTGTAGCTTTTTCCATGGGAAAGCAAACTGGTATTCTATGTTGTTTCTTTATTGAGACAGTAACATATTCTGCTTATCAGAAGGCCTTCCTGAGAAATGAAGTGGTGGCTTGACAATGAATATGCACTATACCACTAAAGTTTTATAAGTCTTAGATTTCCTTGGATTTTAATATTTATTTAATACTTTTTAAATGGGATTTTATATTGAACTTCAAAACTGCAAACAGATGAGAATTCCTGTGGCAAAAAGTGATGAAGGTTAAGGAATTCCTTACCCCAATTTTCTGGCATAGATAGAAAATTACATCTAAACCTAAATTTGGTACGCATAATTTTTCCTCAAAATAAACAAATTGCAAATTTTTTGGTAATGGAAATAAAATTAAAATACCAGAACTCCTATGTTCCTCTGGTAAGGCATAAATTTGCAATTAAAGTTTTTTTTCCTGCTTATTTTTCTACCTTTTAATTTGACCACTTCATGATGAAAAACTATAGCCAAACTGAATATAAGCTCGTGTAATCTGGGAAAAAGATCTGATCATGCTGTTGAGGAAATGCTTGTGCACTGTTGGACTCCAGTATAAACTGAGTGGAAATATGATTTAGTAATAGAATTAAAGAGTCACACAGGTAAGCAGAGTTCATTGAGTCCTGCCTGAAATTCCTTTGGAAACATGCATTTTAAAATCATTAATATAACTAGCCCGTTCCAGTGTTTTCCCAAGTTTTCCCATTAAAATCCTGAACTAGTTTTATGATTTTGTCTACTCAAATTTTACAGTTTTGTGTTCTACTTGTCATTTTATCTTCTTCCCTCTATACCTTTTTTCTCCCCTCCCCTCCCCTCCCCTCCCCTCCCCTTCATCAGGTTGAGAGAGGTGATTCTTCCCTTCTACTCTACTCTTGAAGACCCTGCCTAGAACACTGTGTCCAGCTCTGGGAACACCAGCACAAGACAGACATTGACTTGCTGGAACAAGTCCAGAGGAAAGCCACTAAGTCGGTGAGAGGGCTGGAACACCTCTCCTATGAAAACAGACTGAGAGAGTTGGAGCTGTTCAGCCTGATGAAGAGCCTGAAGAACCTATAGCACCTTCCAGTACCTAAAAAGGGCCTACAAAAAATTGGAGAGGGACTTTTTACAAGGCCATATAGTGATAGAACAAGGGAGAATGGCCTTAAACTGAAGGAGGGTTGATAAATATAAGGTAATGGGAAAAAATTCTTTACTGTGAAAATGGGGAGGCACTTAAATGTGTTGCTCAGAGAGGTTGTGGACTCCCCATAGCTGGAGGTGTTCAAGGCCAGGCTGGATGGGGCTTTGAGCAATCTAGTCTAGTGGAAGTTTCCCTGCCCATGGCAGCAGGGTTGGAGCTAGATGATTTTTAGGTCCCTTCCAACCCTAACCATTCTATGATTCTGTGATTAAGAAATGTGGTACTCCTGACCAGACCAGACAAGTCCTTTCCATTTCATTCACTACAACTATTTCTAGCCCTCTTCTTCTTGAACCCACAAACTGACAAGCGACTCCTGTATAGAAGACTCCTGTAAGAATTCTTTGCAAAAATGAGGAAACACTCTTTGTTTTTTTTTCTTTTTGATTATGACATTTAATTATGCCTCAGTCACACTCCAAAGCCAAAAAAGCACAGTAAAAGAACTAAGGACTTTCTCTGTAAGAGCTGATGCTTTTCCCCCACCTCCCTCCACTAGAAGTAGCTGTCTTTAAAAATTTAAGAATCACAGAACTGCCTAAACAAAAAGTTGTAGTACAGCTGGGATTTGCAAACAAGGAAGCTCACAGGAATTAGTGAGACAAGGGAGAACATGTCCTAGCAGACCAGATGAATGTTTGGGTTTTTTTTTTGTCAGAAGATACTGCCTTTCCCAAAAAGCTTTGCTTCATGTTGAAAGCTCAAAAGAAGTGGTCAAACTGGTATTCCACTGAATGCTTCTTTTAGAAGAATAAATGGTAAAATAAAAAATGGTAAAAGTACTAGTGATATAACGATGGAGCTGAAGAGTTTCCCTAATTAAAAAACACAGCCTTTCTCTATCAGGCATTAATTTAGACTTTGGAATTTACTCTGGTAAGAAATGGGAACATTTGGGTTTTAGGAAGAGGCTTAGGAAAAGGCTTAGAAAGGGAAATTGGAGAAGCAGCTCAAGCCCAAAACTGTTGACCAGCCTGTGCCTCTGCTAGAGGGAAGGAGTGAGGACAGAAGCCATGAGTGCACTTTGGGACCCCATGAGTCCCCTTCCCCTTTTTCCAGCTACTCCAATTCTCTGAAGGGTTTTACTACTGGCAATGAGAAAGAGAAACTACAGATATACCTGTGCCCAGCAGGGGTTATCAACATCTGTAGCTCTTCAGCAGTGCCAAGGTAAAGCTGGACCTCTGCCTGTCTGCCCCCCAGGAAACAACAACAGAGGGTAGTCTGAATGGGTTTTCACTTTTTCTGGGTCTGCAAACATCCCCTACTCCAAAGAAAATGAGCATAAAAGTTGATTTTTGTCTTTCACTAAGCTAGGCTTTAGTGGAACCTAAAACTGGGAAATTGTTAGAAAAAAAATCTTAGTTTCTGGCCCCAAATTTTTTGGGAACTGTCATTATCTACCTTTTATCACAATTTTAACTTCTGTTATTTAATTATAATAAACTGAGCAAAGTCTGATTTACTTTATTTTCACTACTGGAAATATTTCACTTTTAATTTAGTACTGACTTGGTTGACAGTTAAGTATTTAGTTCAAATTTCCAAAGATATTTCCTCCTCTATCAGTAAGAGATAGTTTTTCAGGAAATCACTTTTAAGTAAAAGTAGGGATACCATTCCACATACACCCATCTTTCATTAGATACTCCTTTGCTATATACTTTACTGTGGAATTACCTCACTCTTTCTATTTTTTTCTATCTTTTCTCTGCCTATAATCCTGGTTACCTTAGCTTTCTCTTTAAATAGAGACATAATAACAGACTTAGATTTATCCCATTGCTACTTGTATTACTGAAGGAAAAGTGGTGCTCTTTCCCTACCATATGGTGGTCTAACTGCCTGGAACAAATTCCAGAGCTATACTTTCCTGTTTTGTGGGGAGAAATCTAAATGAGGGATAAGGAAAGTCAGCAGCAGAATGTATCAGCTTGTAACAGGACTCAAGTTTGTCCATTGTGCTTGGTTTCTTGAAGGCCAGTCCAAAGCAAACCCAAGAACTCCCTTCTTTTCCAACTTCGGAGAACAGTGCCTCGGGGTACAGTTGGTGTACTTGCATGATGTTGCATTTATATGGGCTGCTCTTCCCTTTGTGCAATGCTCTAGCAAAAGTTTTGTTGCAGATAAGTATTGCTCTTGCCATGATGCGCTAATACCTGCAGCTGCTGTACTTCTCTGCCCTGTACTGATGTGGTACATTTCCCAAAACAAATATGTTAACTACAGATTCACTCAGGGAGGAACATATTTAATTAAGAAAGAAAGACCTTAAGCAAAGATGCATCAGTGGTGGTGTTGGGAGTATGTTATGAAAGGCCAGAATGCATATTTTTAAAAAATATGGAAGTACTTGAATTGTGTGGGTGCTTTACTTATGGCATTGCAATATGGGACCTTTAAGTGGGAGTGGAATATACTGGCATCAATCACTGGAGCTAGGTGCTTGATCTTTGAGACAATAATGTTGAAATTGAAGGCTGACTAAGAACTGGTTACATTTTCCTATCTAAAAAATTAATGATGGTTCAGACTTTTAGATGGAAGAATCTTAGTTATTTTATTTTATGTGCTTTCTTCCAACCCAGTTTTTTCTATAGTTTTTGATTTTTTGACTCTCCACAGCAGCTGGGGAAATATTTACACTGGACACTACAGTACACTTGAGTTTTCTGTCAACTCCATCAAATAAAATCAAGGCAGAGGACTGTCAATTCTTGTGGTTTCCTTCAAGTCCCATTGGAAATATTAATTTTAAATAACACCTCTGTTCAAGAATAGTGATTGTTAATGTGGCAACATGGGAGACTGTAGTCACAGCTGCCAGGTTATCATGGATAAGGATGCACTGTTTTTACACTCTTTTCATGTAGCACAATAAGAGGATATTTTGTAAAATGGCTAATCGTCCCCAAACCATACTGATAGACTGTTTGGCTTTTATTTCAAAGATATCATTTAGCTTTTTCTATGTGAGAGTGATCTTAAATGTTTTTGCTAACAGAAAATGAGTAAAGGATTTGATACACAGTATTTCAGAATATGATGAGGTAAAACTAAGTCTCCAACATTTCTGAGAACTTTTATAAAGCAAAAAAGAGCCTAGCACCCTTGTTCTTCAGAACACCCAGAGAGAAGGTCGCATTTAAGTACACAGCTACCCTCCTCACTGTTTGTGTCAGGTTTTACTTCTGGTAGGAAACAATGCATTGAAGGAAGAGGGTCCACTCCAATATTGTACTGACATCAATATCTAATATGTGCTGTAGAGCACATATTTTACAACTGCATGATTGAGGTGTACTTTAGGAGACAGCCCGGACTGTGTGACTCAGAAGACTTTTAGATGTTGGGCTGCTAATAGAGCTATAGACCAAAGAAGCACCACTGCCATGTCTTCCACTTTTGCTTTATTGCTAGCTTAGAAAGAAGACAATTTATGGCTGTTAATAAATTTGCAAGTTCACTGAGTATTCTAAGTACAAGGCAATTATGCAAGAGAGAACCCCTTCTTTTTAAATCTACTATGTGAAGTAAAACATTTTCAAAGACTAATAAAAAATTGTTTAGCCCATTGTCCAAAACATCTCTCAGAACTTTTTTTAGGAAGAATATGTTGAAGAATAACAGATTAAAGGAAGCAGAGCAATATTGCACTAGGCAGAATAATCAATATATAAGAAGACCAGATGAAATTCATTTGGAGTCATTCTCATAAAAGATCAAAAAACCCATGAGATAAGAAACACCTTGGAACACTCCCAGACTGTCAGGTCACATATTTTCATATGTTTTTGGCTTTGTGAGGATTTAGCTAAGTTGCAGATTTAAGACTGTCTTCTTTCACTAACTGCACAGGAATGATAGCAATTCTTAAAAGCAAGAAAATATTCACAACATATCTAACACATTTATGACTTTGTGGAAGCACCAGGATTTCTGTGGCACAACCTCTTTTCAAGCCTTTTGTGTATTTTTTCTGTCAACAGGCAGCTAAAAAGGGAGAATTTCATGGGGTTAGGATATACTTTTGCTATCAGGATTTCAATAGTTTCATTATAGTTCTGCTTTCGTTGGCAGTAGTACAGGAAGAACGGAAAACCAATGTACATCTAACCAGTGTACCTATCATCCATTTTCAGAAAAAGTATTTTAGTTTTGTCTCTCATGGCATATAATTTATGCTTTTAAGCCCTGCGAAATAAGCATGAGCATATCAGAAAGTCACATGTGTTGTGACTCTCTGTGGATTGGGTTTGCATGGCAAGATTCAGGTAGTGGAGGGGCTACAGGGGTGGCTTCTGTGAGAAGCTGCCTGAAGCTTCCTCTGTGTCCAACAGGGCCAATGCCAACCAGCTCCAAGACAGTCTTGCACTGATGGGCTTACGGCCCTGTGAAGAGTGGAGCCCACACTGGAGCAGGTTTGCTGGCAGGACTTGTGGTCCTGTGTGGGACCCACACTGGAGCAGCCTGTTCTTGAGGGACTGCACCCCATGGAAGGGACCTATGCTGGAGCTGTTCCTGTTCATGAAGTGCAGCTTGTGGGAAGAACCCACATTAGACAAGTTTGTGGAGGACTGACTCCCCCACTAGAGCGGGGAAAGAGTTAGAGGAGTCCTCTCCCTGAGAAGGAAGAAATCGCAGAAGCAGCGTGTGATGAACTGACCTGAGACCCCATTCCCTGTCCTGAATTGCTAGAGGAGATTAGATATGGAAAATTGGGTATGAAGTTAAACCTGTCAAGAAAGGATGGGCCAGAGAAAGATGTTTTAAGATTTAATTTTTCTGTTTACTAATCATCGCAAAGTAAAAAAACCCAAACTCATTACCTAGGTCTGTTTTTCCTGTGAACATAACGGTGGAGTGATCTCTCCCTGTCCCTATCTTGACCCATGAACTGTTCATTGTATTTGTCTCTCCCTTGCACAGGAGAGAAGGGAGTGACAGAACACCTTTAGTGTGCACTTGGAGACCAGAGAAGTTCGAACCACCACTTTGTTTCCCATTTTTGGAAAGAGCTCTAAATCAGAATATGTGCATTTATTAGCTTTTTCTCATTTAAATATTTCCTTAAACGTGCCTTTTATCATGATACCTGGAAATCATTGTTCTTTGTCAGCAGGTAGACTGATGACCACCTTTACTACTAATACCAACAAACATCTGACTTTAACAAATGTGTCTTTCTCGTCTTTCATCAGCTTGCCTAATCACCGCCTGCATGTGGCTATGAGTTTTTCTGAGCTACTTGCAAAGCAGTGAATAACTAATATTTGTATGAAAACTATGTGATCCTGCCTAGAAACTATCATATAGATAATTTATTCTGCCCAGAAACTATCATATAGATAATTTATCTACGAAGATATCTTTATAAGGCTGTTTATCTTGTGTCTGATTTCGTCCCATTTCTTCCCATGATGCTTGAAATTCTCACCATTAGGATGAAACTGGTCTATTTAAACAAGCTTGTAGCACAGAGTCTTTGGAAAAAAAAATCTGGATTTTTTCTGCATGTAACTTCTACCTGTCCACATTTGTTTAAATGTGGATTACATCAGCTATTAAATGGACACACTACCATTGTGATTTACAAGCTACCAGCCCGTAAATTTCATGTTCCTTTTGCAGAAGGGAAATGAATTGTTTTCATATCAGTAAAAATAATTATTTTTCATTTAAAAACTAGCACCATCTTATGCTTTCTGCATGTTAAATGATGTGTATTCCTTGTTCAGACATGATGGATTTTATTCCCACCAAGGCACTTCTGAGCAATTAGTAACAAATCTTTTATGGTGGAGGGAAAATACAGTATTTCCTGACTACTCAACAGGCAGGCCATTTATAATGAAATGAAAACATATTATGTAAAGCTAAAAGCATTTGCCTTATTAATTAATCTGGATGCTCTTCCCTCCAACTATCAGCTGCTCTGTTTGAGAAAGAGTCTACTAAGTCATATTGGATTACGTATTTATATCCATTTTCAATTACATTTGGAGGAAACATGAGAACAGCAAGAGAAAAAAAAATAACATCTCTCAATTTTGTGAGTTAGTTTTTGGCCACCTCCTCTAGAATAGGTAACTTTTGTTTGATTTGTTTGGGAAAGAATCAGGGCCATGTGATATAATAAAGAAAGAACATCATCATTCTCTTTAACCCTAGCTAAATTTGTCGTGTTTGGTATTAAGGAATGCAGGAATCAAAGTTCAAAGAGAAAGTGAATTAAAGGAATTTGTGAATAGCCTGTGAGATAAAAAAAAAAGGACTAAGGCATGAATGATGAATGGTCATATACAATTTTTCATTCACCTTTTTATTGATTCCAATTATTTTTCCTGTAAATTAAGAGAGTTTGGTTTCTTCAGCTGTCAAATTCCTCTCCCAGTATGCTGAGGCCTCTGCATCCCTTCATTGTAAGTGAATCATATTGATAATGTAAAGTGTGACACAGGTTATCCTAAAGCAGAGACATGGAACCAGCTGTAAAGAAAGCCTAGTCTAAATTAGTAGATAAGTGTGTCATATCTCATTCTAGGAGTTGTTTTTATTATTCAGGTGTAGATCCCAGTTTCTTGTTACCCTGTATATTTGGATGGCATGATTTTCAGTTTGAAGTGACTCTAGAAATTAGGGCAGAAGCCTAGACTTACTTAACTTCTAAGTAAGATAGCTAAAGCAGGAGATCTGCACGTCACTCAAACTGTGACACCATACAAATACTATTGACATTAATAGCAGTATTTTCTTTCTCCTTGGAAAACACATTTAAACACAGTGCTACTCTTTCATCAGCTACAACTTTCTGAATCTAGTTTCCCACTGCTTATGGGCTAAAGCTAACCACAGAAATTATATAAAATATCCCAGAACCTTCCCCATGTCACTGCAAATAAATATAATTTTTCTTTGTCTGTCCCATCTGAATTCCATAGAAATCGTGTGTACTCAAGAAGTTACACACAAAATCATATTTCTCTCTTCAACAGCTGCCAAGATGATGTTAATTTTGTCTTCATTCTCTTGTTTTAGTATCTTATATTCAATAAGTTGCAACGCATTATTAAAAAAAAAATAGAGACGGTATGAATTAAAAATAGAAAGTGAATGCACATTTCTCAGGGATAAAAATGAACAACCCAAACACGATGAATGAGTTGTGAAGCAGTCTGGAAACTAAAAAGATCTGCTCTCAGTTAACTATGGTTAATTTGGCATAGTGGGACACTGGGGAAAGACAAGTGTGATAATTCTCTGAATGGAGAACAATGAGTTTCATTCAGACTTCAGTCTTGTGAGACAACTATCATGACTAGTTTACTGTGAGTGTTCTACTCAATAATTTAAAAAAAAAATTGCAAGTTGATCATAGAGAAATTGAACAGACATCTGTTATTCTCACAATATTCCTTATTTAAACTCTTAGTGCCAACAAGAGGGGAAGCTAGATGCCACTAGATGTTAACTCAGTTTAATCTGAGAACTCTTCTGCCCTGAAAATACTGTTAATAAATAGGCAGTGTAGAGAGTCAATGTTTTTGAAAACAAGACTTATATCTTCCCTTGTGGCACTCAATTTTAAAAATGCACATTCAAGCTTATTGAATTATAGGACCTCAATTTATGCAGTAATATAACTGCAGGATGTTAATTCACTACAGGTCTTTTACTCTACATAGCAGTTTCATCACATAAGAAATGTTATGTATACACCATGCACTTTGTTCTTTTGTAATCAGAATCTGTACAGTTCTAATTGGTGCAGTCCCACTTGGCAGCCAGAATCCATCATTTACTGAAGATATGTATGGAACTGAATGAGAACAGTATCACAGAAACAGCTATGCAGACTTTTTTGATGGATTATTCATTTTTCAATTAATCAGAACAATTCAGACTTAGTTTGTCAGCTGTCACATAAATTAATGGTAGCCATTTGCCTTGGGTCAAAGAGAAGATAGATGAAAATAGTACTGCAGAAAGATAGGTACTATCTCTTGGCATCCTCATGCAGTATCCAAATAGTAACAAAGGTCTAGAGAAGTTTTTAAACTTGTATGAAATGTTCACTTCCCTTAGAAGTGTACATTTTTGCTTAGTGAGCAGCTGCAAATTCTTTATTCAGTATTCCCATGCTGGGTTTTTCAAACATGAAAAGTTCTAGTAATTAATTCTGACCTTAAATTATGTTGTTAAATGTTTCACTTAAATGATAAGTGAAAATAGAGTAATTTCTCATAGTCTTCATGGTGGAACTAGAAGGGAAATGAATGATGAGAGAGCCGTGACTTGGCAAACCACCTAAGCAAGGGCACACTATCCATTGTGTTAATGGGTATTAATGGAGAACAGATGGCTGTAGAAAGCAGGGCATCAAGACTGACATTGGTTTAGTAGGGATATCACCATCATGGCAAGCAGCAAAGCTGGGAAGCAGAGAGGGAAGGACTAGTGTGGGAACTTGAGCAAGAAGATGAGGAATTTAAATTAAATACAGCAGTGAAGTGTGAGTCAAAGGATCTTTATTATTTATGTCCTTCTACTTAAAAAATGTCATTCTGTGAAGGAAAGGTTGATTCTTTGTCCCATTTGCCTGGTATGATGAAGTGGTATGTGTCACAATGAAAGTATACTTTGTTCATTAATTAAGTAAAAGTATGAACTCTCTCTTGAACTATTTATTAGTCTAATGAAATGGATTAAATATTTAATTGGAGTGTACATATCTATTATTTTTTTATGTTATTATTGAATCTGTCTCTATATTTAATTTCTTCAATTTTGGGATTAAAATTTTTTTAAAACAAGGGATCTCTGAGTTCTTTATATGCTTTGGACCTATTAGTGGGACTATGCACTGAGAATTGGTGATTGCTGTAAACCGAGGGAAACCTCAGCCTTGTGCCTATGCAGTCCACTGGAACATTTTGTGCAAGTTTCAGATATACCTTCCAAATCTATCCCGCTTGCCCTGATGAGCCTGAAGTGTTCCTAACCTGGTGTCTGTGGGCTTCTGTTGGGGTTTGGGGGGGTGCTGGGTCTTGGGAGGTGGTTCTTGAGAAAAAGAGAGGAGGGGAGGGTGTTTGAAGGGTGTTTTAAAAGGTGTTTGGTTGTTCCCTGTCTGTGAAAAACCACGTTTTTCCCTTAAGAAAGAAAGACGAAGTCTGGGAAATCTGCTGAGCTTTCTTCCCCACCTCCCTCTCTGCCTGCTGGGATGGGGCTCTCCCCTCCTGCCCTCAGGGGCTGGGGTGGGGGACACCGAGGCAGCCCCTGTTCCGATCTCTATCTAGAGGGAGGCAGGGGTCACCCCACGGTTTCCCCAGGTCGGGAGAGCAGCTGCGGTCAACTGGTGCGGAGCCCCCATCTTCACTCGCCATGAATTGGCGCTGGGGAAGAGATGGGACCAGCAATTGGCGGCGGTGCAGGTGGGGCGTGCTGGTGGCGTCGGGGCAAGCAGGGGCTGCTGCGGTGGGCCCGGGTCCCTTGCCAGCAAGGCACGGAGCCAAGCCAGCGTAATCACAAGTGAAAGCTTCCCCGAGGGTCTCCCTGGGGTGGGATGTGCTTTTCACTTCTTTTGTATTTTGCAGAGACTGTGAGTGCCGGGAGTGATACCATCAGAGAGAGAGGCGGCTCCCTTTTCCTTCCACTGCTTGTCTCGGCCAGCCACCTGGCCTTTGAGAAGCAGTCTGTTTTTTTGTTTTTCTGCGTGACTTTGTTGGGTTTATTTTTGTGTAAAGTCTGGGGTTACCGTAGGTTGTTTTTTTTCCTCTGGTTGAGTCCTAGATGGATAAACTGTTACCTGCTGTTAAAATTCTGTTTAGTCTTTTTATCATCGTTGTGCATGCCCCTAGTGAAAAATAGTGGTTCAAACTACCACAGCTTGTGTTTCTTTCTATGAGATGAACTTCATGGTGGTCACACTCTGTGGACACATTTGCTGATGGGATGCGTGTTTGTTGTGTGATAGGAGTGTGTTGCTGACTGAGCAAGTTGACTCCACTACCTTCCAAATAGCACTTCAAGTCCTTCTTATGGATGAAGGGAAGGAATTCTGCTTTTCTTCTCTGTTTCTTCATTAAGAGAGTCCTTTGATGACTCAACTGTTACTATTACCTGCCTCTCACATGGATATTGATAAGCTCCAGAGTGAGAATGGGCACCATTGCTGTAAGAAGCGCCACTGAGTTCCCTTCTGTCCCTGTATATAAGCACTAGTATTTTTCTTATGTTTTGTTTTTCTTCAGTGATTTGGGTCTCACACAATGGTAAATAATTTCATTTTCTCCACTTGCTTCCCTCTGCTCTTCAATAATGTGAGATGTACCACCTGAAAGTTATCTGTAGAGGCTAAACAGCTTCCTACATAAGAACAAAATTCTTTCTCTTTTTTTTTTCTGCTTTGGTTTGGAGAAAGATTGTGGAGAAAAATGGTGAAGAGAAATCCTTTTTTCTAAGCCTAAGTATAACCTTTCCCCATTATCCTGGAGTTACTGGAAAACTATCATACCTTTTAAATGATGCATCACGATGAAGTGCTAAACCAGAATTGCAATTTATTCTGGCTTGTAATTTTTTGACAGATGCCAAGAAGAGCCAGGGAGCCCCATTTGACTAAACTGGAAAAAATTCCACAAGGAAGACAAGTCTACCTCTCTTTTTATTTATCATTTCTGTAAGCTTGTCCACCTCTTCAGTCAACATCATAAATACCAAGGGCAAACCGTAAATGTCTATAATTTGATGCAGTTACATAGAAGACTGACAGTGGATTCCTGTGTTTTTAAAGGGCTGTCCCTGTCTCAGACAGAGCTGTAGTGCTTAGGCTGCCTCTGCTTAGCACAATGGGACTACTCAGCTGATCTTATAAGATTCACAGACAGTGATTAATACAGTCTACAATATGCATTCTAAATACTAGGTTCAAGAAATCCCTTCAGATTTTTGGTGTCAAATTAAGTTTTAACTATAGGTAAACTTTCAATGACTTTGAAAGACATAAAGTAATGGAATCATAACTCTAATTCTGTGCATCACAGAAGGCTAGATCTGATTGGTCTTAGAACTCAAAATTCTCCTTTGAAAAAGTAGAGCTCCTGATCAGTGTCTGAAACACTTCCTAGAGAGTCTCTTGATAAACAGTAGACCTCAGCAGGCATTCTGAGGGTTGGATTTGTCATCTGTTTTAGATATCTGTAGGATGAGATTATCTGCTTTCCAGAAATGTCTGTTCATCCATTAGTGCAAAAAGCACAGAAAAGGATTATCTGTGTGAGTGCTGAGCATCAAAATGATTCTGATCGTTTTGCCAATGTGACATTTACAAGATCCAGCAAAAACATGTGGCAGAGGAAAAAGCTTAATAAGAGTCCTTACTGATACCCTAAAAAATGGACAGTTCTTCATAGGACGCTCTAATCTCCATTAATTTCTACTTTTAAAAAATAATCATCAAACTTTGTAATACACTTGAGTGTCATTGAAGGTTTATACTGCAGAGTTTGCCCTGAGTTGCAAAAGCAGAGGGATGCTTCAGATAAGGATCAGTGTCTTTTGGAGAGTTGTGTGTGGGCAGGAAATGTTTAAACAGAACCTGATACAAATAACCTGATACAAATCCATGCCAGAAAAACATGATATTGTGTGATATATTTTAATAATGAAATGAATGATGAAAGAGGTGTGTCAGCCCAGGGAAAAAAAGAACACTACTTTTTTTTTTTCCCTNAACTGGCCACCAAGTTTGATGTGCCTTGCCTCTCTCCTCTCTCTTTTTTTTTTTTTTTTTTTTCCCCTGCACCTGTATGGACAATTTCACTCTGAAAGTAATACACACAATATTTCTAGAAATAACATTTTACTACTGTAGATTAAGAGGAAGGTGTTTACACATTAAGTTGTGTAGACAATTAACACTTCATTTTGTTATAATTAACAGTGGGGAAAAAAAGAGTAAATATTAAACTCCTTGATGTACTTTTAAAACTTTATAATTTAAAATAACCAGTCAGAAAGGCGTTTATGAAGAACAACTTGAAGAAAAAACCTAGAAGTTCATGATTTTAGCAATTAGTACTGCCATTCTACTATTAAACTTTAGTGTTTTCCACTGATTTTGTGCATGATTCCTCAGATGTGTAAGAAGCTGTCAAAGTGAGATAATGGGACACCAGTGAGCAGGGTCCAACAGAGCAAAAAATTCTATGGCATGAAATTAGTCCAGAATTGCTCTACTCTTACTCTTATGTGATGAGCACAACCTGATGGAACAAGGATGGTAATGGCTTTGAAATGTGGCACATCAACTATGTTGAAGATTGATTCAGTCGCAGAAGGAAAAGCACCATGTTGTCTGCAATGATTAGCTATGGATCTGTTGTAGCTGTTAATGTGAGTGTGTGGTAATTCCTATGGAGTCTGGGAAAGAAGCAGATTGAACTGTCAAATGAATAATTGGTTTCTTTTCTAAGCAAATCTTTTTCCATTTTCAATAGCTAGAGAATTCTGTTGCTGTTGACTCTGCTGTGGTGCAAGAGAGCAATCTTCCTTTCCAGGCCACTGGTATTTGATTGTACCTGAAATCTGCTTAGAGCCTTGTTCTGGAAATGCAGCCTGGGAAAGATGAGCTTACAAGTTGTTGTCACCTGGAAGAAAACTATGGTCTGACAGTTTCACCAGGGCATAAATCCATCGCTGCATTAAACCAGGGATTTGTTTCCTTTCTTCAGAACAAGGTAGGAACTGGACTGTGGGAGATCCTTAGGACATGGAGCATTTGAACCTACACAATGTTAACGCCTCTGATGTCATGATGGGCTAATCTTTATACACCCTGTTATTAAATGAAAAACTTTCTGAAATGCTAACTATAGAGAAGTTGGGAGCTTTCAATTTTACCTCTGCAGTGTTTTTTACTAGTAACACAGGAGTGTGTTAAAAATCCAGAATTCTAATGACTTCTTAGATATTGTTTTCAAACCTGGAGGTATAACTTGCAAAATTTGCCCTCTGAATTTTTGAAAAATGAGCACTTCATAGTAGATATGTGTTTTCATTTCTCTACCAGGTCAATTACTCTACACATATGGTTGGAAGTATTCTTTATGTGTGTGTGTAAGGAATGAATCAAACAGGATTTTGTCAATGGCATCTGACTATTTCTCTCCATTTGTTTGAGCATCTGCTTTTTGTTTTTCAATGACTGTGCATCTGTTTTGGAATGAATATTAAAAGTGTCAAACTGTGGAATATTCAGAACATTAGTTCTTGTATACCTTTTGTGCACTTGGTCCATCCTCTGCCTTTGGACTGCAGAAGTTTTTTCCTCCTGCTACCTTGTATAATGCACTCCTTTTTTCTCTCTGTGGTGACATCACTGTTTTTGAAGCTGAGGAAAAAATTCGAGGCTAGGAAGACCATATGAGAGCATAATAAAGATCACTGTGCACTTTGAAGTACATATTAACTTTGTTATTGCTCCTGGTATGACAAAATCAATAATACTAACAGTAACGTAAACCAATATTTTTCTTGGGAATGTTTTCCAATTTGCTGACCAGGATGTGTATTGGTCTTGTGCACAAAGGGACACTTCAGAAAATTCCTGAGCTTGATTTTAACATCTCCCCCTCCTAGTTCAGACTCCAGCATATGCCCTTTACTACATGTTTTAAGTATGTTTTGCATGCAGTGCATGATCTTCAGGACCCTGAGCCTATGGACATGTATTTTTGTCACTGGAATGCCCTAATGAAATGTTCCAAGTAAGGGAAATTTTTATGTATCTAACATCAGTCCAGTTCATGCAAAGAGAAAACTGACTAATTCATCACTGAACACTATGACCAGTTCACCTAATGGGAATTTTTGACAGAGAGTGAGCTACACTTTCAGATTTATTTTTTTTTGTGTATGGGAGAAAAGGAATTATTTTTTTTCTGCTCTTTGTCTCCAACAGAGCCAGGAGACCTGAACAAAAATGATTAGTGGGTTCTGCGTTGAATTGGTAACACAAAAATCCAGCATCTCTTACAAATAAAAAAGTAAAAAAAAAAGTAAGGCCAAAAACTAAGAAAAAAATAGACCAAGCATAGCAAAATTACTCAGCCAAGAATGCTCTATATTCAGGTTTGTAACAACCATGGTATTCAGAAAGCTCAATCGTGGAGCAATGACAAGAATCAGTGTGCAAAGATATCATTCCCATTTCTCTGCTGCCAGTGCACATGAGCTATGTGCAGCCAACCAGTGGGGAACATAGGTGCTATGGCAGATACCAGATATGGTGGGGCTCCTGGCTTGTGAGGCAGTGATGCTTGTCCCCAGAGTCATGGCCCCCTGCCCAGCCACAAGCCCACTTTGTCATCAGTGAAATCTCTCCTTGCCTTCAGTTCTGTTGCTCCATTAAACATTCATGAAAAAAATCCCATGTTCCTACTGAGTATCCATTAGCCACCAATGCTGATGTTAATGAGCAAACTGTGAATGCACCAAAGAACAAATTGAAATGAGTCACAAAATACACTTAGGATGTGCTTCCTGCCAGTATTGGTGCGTCATTGGGAAAATGCTGGTTTCTTAACAACAGGAGTATGAAGAGCAGGAATACAGCTGATTGAAAAAGGCATTATTTAAAGGAGTTCCATTAAAAAAGATTAACTGATTTATGAGCAAATGAATCATATTTACACACTAGCCCTTTATTTGACATCTCAAATTATTTTTTATTACATTAAAGCAGTTTTAAATTAAAATGTAACATTACATCAAATTAAGGCCTGTTACAGAAAAAAGATGTGTTTCAAAAAAGACATAGTTTAATTACAGTTAATGTGTGTAAATAAGAGAAAATAATTAAGTTGTGAGAGTAAAACAGTGTTGTCTTGCATTCTTTATTCAATTAAAGAGACACATTAAGGCCTAGAAGTACAGTGTTTTGTTGTCTTTATTCATTCCTTTCAGTTTTACACCTGTGTGAATATTTAACATGAAGCAGACAGTTGTTAAAAACATATTGACATACATCATTTGGCTGGATGGCATGAAATTCTTGCCGCATTGCACAGGATGACAAGGCGCTGGCCATGGCCTGTGTCAGTGGTATGAGTACAGCTCTGTGCCTGGGGACAGGCACCGTATTGCCTGTAGGAACCACACACAGGCTTCAGGTACCTGCTTCATACAAAACTTCTGTCTGTGATGGTAGTGAAGTGCCAAAGGTTAAAGCAGGAAAAAAAAAAACAGGTTGGAGTCATTTCACATGGCCGAGGTGAATCAGGAGGCAGGAGGGGATATATGGGAAGTCTGGAAACAGTGTGGAAAACCAGCTCCTGGAGGCTACAGATAGGTGCCAGGGAGGCCTTTCTGGGACACTCCTTGGTTTTTCTCCTCTATTAATAGGGTGAAAAGACTCAGCTGTACCAGAGTGCCTAAAACTGGCCAAATTCATGTTCTAATATCTGGATATAGAATTATCCAATGCAAAGGAGAAACAACTGCCTTAAAGGTTAACTGTTACCAGCTGGCAACTAGGGTATGTACATAGGATATGAAAGACTAGACACCGAGGACAGAAAGACTTAGAGAAAAGCCCTAAAGAAAAACGTGTGATTTCATGAGATTTTGCAGTGTTCATTGTGATCAGACTTATAATAATACAGTTTAGTTCTCTCTGAATCCCTGGAAAGACCCAGCTGAGTGCAGAGGAAGTTGAAATTTGTACAGTAAGGATGTTGCTTATGGTTGGTTGAAAAGTTACTATTGAAATGTCTACTTCAACAATTCTTCGATATAAACATCCTTACTTTTGAAGAACTTTCATAAAAATATTTGTATGAAGGCTTGTGAAGTCAAGCCTATGAGCAAGCATCGGCTAATCTGAAAATCAAATTTACTTCATGAGCAAAATAAATTAGTTCTGCACAGAAATGGAAGTAGTTTATTTGTTAAAAAAGGGATTTTAGGCCATCTGTCAGGAAACTCAAACTAAACAATCTTCTCAGTTCTCAACAGACATAAATCTGTGAAGCTCTGTGGATTTTGAGTGACCAATATCACCATTCAAGTGGATGTGAAAAAATTAGAGTGTTTGTTCACAACTGGTAGGTTGAAATTTGATCACAGAAATATTTGCCAAAAAAATACTCTAAACCAGCTAGGAAAAAATCATAGACAGAAACTGAGATTAAATCTGCTACATTTTTCTACCATGTATTTAATTTATTGTTATTGTATCTGTCTTGCTGCAATAACCCAGGATATTTTCCCTGGAAGACATTTTTTCTATTTCTTCCTCTTGAAGATCACATAGCAAAGTAGCCCAATTAAATAAAGAATCTTGCTAAATATAAACTCCCCTATCACATGGTTGTACTAACAAGTTCTCTTAGCAGTTATACTGGTAAAAATCATAATCTCCTCATTAAGTGGTCTAGAGTAGACAGTAATGATGGGTTTACAGAGGACTTTCTGCTTTTGAACAATGCTTTTTAACATTCTTTATTCCCACTTAAGTGTACAGCAAAGAGGGGAAAATCAAGTTTGAAATATTTGAGGATATCTTGATGTACCTTAGAAAGGATGTGCTAGCAGGGAGTTAAGTTGCAGCTTTCATCACAAGGAGAAGTCTGGAACTTCTTAATCTTGTGTAAGACAGTGAGTAAATCTCTGGGCCGAAATTTTGCACCTGATCTCCTGAAACAAGTCCAGCCTTAGCACCACTGTCCCTAACACACCTCAACCTGGCATGTTTGAAACACAGCTCTAAGTTTCATTGCAAAGCACTATTCCCCTTTTGAAAAAAACCCACAATGTTGGTTTTGTTAGCAAAAAATGCTGCACAATGAATCTTCCAATGCTTTTGCTGAATTATGGCAGTCCTATCTGTTACCACTATCAGCTCTGGGATCATAGCAGAATCTAAACTCAGGAATGCAGAGCTTTTTCTGGTATGAATCCCTGTGTGTCCCAGCCCTGAAACTAGGACAGCATGTTTGCAATACATAGACAAAATACCTTAAAGGGGTCACTCTATATGTATTCTCAGTGAATTTGCTGTGTTTTTGATGATTAGTCTTATACTTGATCCATTTTCAAATTTATACATTCCATAATCTTAATATTTGCTCCACATTGGGCTATAAAATGACTGTAGAAAGAGGCAAACTGGAGAAGTGAATGGAGATTGGAGAGAGAAAAAGAACATGATCTAAATTTTTAATGCCTCATAATTACCAAAGTTGCCATGAAAGTTTATTCAATTTTTTTGTCCAGCTGTCTCTTCCTAGTTTTTGGTTCTGTCCTTATAGACTGTGGCAATGTTGGTAGCATAGGATGATGGCTGACAAACTCCATCTCCAGTAAATCACCTTTCAGTCAACATTTGCTTTTTCCTCCTGGATCCCCTGCGCTGGGTCAGGTCGGGTCATGGAAAGGAGGGAGAATCTGGCTGGATGAGTGTGCTATCAGTGTGCTACTGCTTTCTTTGGGCCTGAATTTGTAGCCACTCCCTCTTGAGAATTCCTCTTGAAGGCAGTGGTAATTCCAAACTTGAGCAGCTGCAAAACCAAGCCCTAAATCAATTCTACATGTCTCCTTGTCAGTACTGTGCTACTGCTTATTACAGCATTGACAGAGAGGCTTATGTATCCATGGCACTTATGTTTAGGTCATGAGAAGAAGGAAAAAAGGGATTACTAATGCAGACTGAGTAGGTGCTGCAGAGCAGGGTTCAGGGGGAAGAAATACCTACTGAATGGCTTTTTCAAGTTTCCAGAAAATCTCAGTGCCAGATTTATTGGGATATATCAATCTTGTAGAATATATGAGTCTGCAATGTATCTGGAATATATAAATCTTCACAGATCATCAACAACTACAAGCAATTTGGAAAGGAGTTTGGACTTTTTTTGCCCCCATCAGGTCTTTCATGTAAAATGAAACAGTGCACAGTGGAAATCAAGAACTGAACCCTTCTAAGAAGGAAGTAGAATGGATCAGAGAGAAGACTCTTGAAGAAGTCCTTGACAAGCTATCCAGTGCTAGAAGCAAGTACCTCCTAGCAACAAAAAAAAGCCAACTTGAGTTATATATATATCAATTCTCAACCTGGATTTGCAATTCTGTCCTTTTCAAATGTTACTCTCATAGCTCTGTCGGCCTCAGCCTTCTTTTAAGGACGTTCAAGGCAGTGGAGTTCAAGGAAAGCCTTACTGAAATAATCCCTCTCTTTGCTGGCATTGCATTTCTTTCATTTAACAAGCAAAAAATTTTTAAATGGCTCAGTCTCCCAGTAGAACCACTAACACGGCTCTCTGGCTCATGAGGGGCCTAATTACAATGTTAGATTACAAACATACAGGAACTCAAATCCTGCATATATTAAATTCTTCCTCTAGACAAAGGCATAAAGATGTGGCTCAGAGATGCTAGTGACTGGTGTGTTAATTTTGAATCAAGGGGATTTGCTTGTCTCCTCCGTGTAGATAATGTCACTTTTCCTTCAGAAAATCCAAGCAGATCTTTCTCATTTCTTTTTATTGTGGGAATGCAGAGGGGAATGCCAAGGCCTCGGTTAGCAGGCAACAGGAGAGGTAGCAGATGCATCAGCAGTACAGGTCTCAGCTTTGTACTCAGTGCTTGTCTGCATTTCCAGATGTGTCTTCTTCTGCCCAGGAGTAGAGGAAGAAGAGTGGGAGCTACTTCCCACAGGGCTGCAGGCAACCCGGGCAGGGATAGTGAGCCATATGGGGAGGGGAGGTGGGGTACATGCACTGAGCTACTGTGACTTTTGAACCAACGTACCTGCAAGTGAAGAAGTGTCTGGTTTCTCTTGTTTCCTTGGATCAAAGGATTCATGTCCATGTCATGAACAGAGAGATTTCTAGTCTCTGAAAACTTGGATCCAAACTAGATGCAAACTCTCTGACTGTAATTATTTTTAATAGGTTTCACCAATACACATTTTCTATCTAATGAACTCTAGTTTGCTGAAAGCACATCAAATTCTGCCATGAACAGGAGAGAAAAAACGAAGAAAAAGTCTAATGCAGTATTAATAAACATAGTATTAAGCAGCAGGTTCTGTTCCAAGAGCTCTAAGCATTCAGACATGTACATTTTTAATCAGCGGCTGATTCTTATTGAAAAATGTACAAATACAAATTTCAAGAGGGGATTACACAACAAGCTTCAACTTGTTTCATTAATTACCTTTTTTTTTTTTTTTTTTTTTCACAAGAAACAAGAGAAAATTGCTGGCAGAAACCTTGGTGAACCATGCCCACAGGCTATTAAGAATGGATTAAATTTACTTTTATAACCTCATTGATTTAAGACTTCTTATTTCTTTCTTTCTTTTCTGAGACAAGGAGACTTGGAAATGTTATTCAGAAATTGTTCTTTTCCTGCAGTGGAAGTGCTAAGAAGGAAAAACACATTATTGGATTTTGTCGTTCTTTGATACTGAAAATGACAAAGGGAAACAAAACCGAGTAAAGCTAAGCCCATGTATTATATGCAATCAGGTACAACACCTCTAGTTATGCTTTTGTCTGGTAATGAATAAATGCTGTCATTTGCTTTGATCATTAGTATGAGCATTAAATTAAGAGACTATGGTCAAAATGAACTATGGTACCAGATTAGAGTGTCCTGTACAGCAGGAATTCTGCTGAGGTATTTAGGGAAGAGAAATGTTGATTGTATTATTCTACCTCACTTCAAAAATATGGAAAATATTTTCCACTTGCAGTATTAGTTGCATTAAGATTTCTGTTACCATACTCAAGGCAAGGTCACGAGTTAGTTTGTACGTCTCCTAGTGGGGATTAACAAGAATAGCTGTTCTAGCCACATGCTTAAGAAACTAATGCAGATCTATCGCTTGTCATGGTTTTCCTCTCTTTTCTAATTTTTAATTGGAATACATGATATAATTTGGACGTAAAACAGTGCAATTTAAGTTTTCATCCAACAATTCGTATATTTACTGACTTAAATCCAAACCTAAAATCAAACATTGTAACACTGTTGTCTTGTTGGTGTTCTAAAGCATTGAAGCTTGTGAACATGAATCTTGTACTAAATACATTAATTGTCTTTTGTATAGAAGTGGTTATTTGTATGATTAAAACTGTGGTCATGCTTAAATATGTTGCAGGTTGACAGCTAGTTCCAGGGATTTTCTGAGTTACTCTGTTTTTGTGGTTGTATTTGAAAGTATACCCTAACATAAAGGAGGTAATTTTTCAAATTTCCAAATTGTTAGTGGGATTTTGCAGCCTGGCACTGGGCATATGGTTGCATCTACTGAAGCAACTGAATTACTATTAATCTTACACATTTGAAGTTCAGGATAAATCCTTTGGAACACCTTGGTCTCACTGACTGAGACCAATGTTTTCAGTTGGAGGCACTGTAAAAGATGTCCAAAAGTGCCTTTTGGGCGTGTAATTGAAAATAATGACTCTTGACATTAACTCATTTTAAGGTATATAGTCCACTACTGATCCTTTTTAGTGGTAGAAAGAGTTTTGTCTTCTGTTAAAAGAATGTTTTAGCAGAGAGCAATGTGATACAACTGCAAAATAGGCATCAATAATTTGCAGTTAGAAGAATGCATGACGTTAACTGAACTAATAGAATTCAAAATTGAGTAGACAATATAAAATATAGTAAATTTATTTTGTGAAAATTATTATGTAGTGCTGTAGATGTTTCATGTTTAGGACAGAAGACAAAAGACGATCCAATTGTAGTTTTCTATTTTGGTATTTTAATGATCTTGCACAATTCTTAAGACAGAAGATAAAACATTATTAATCAAATACACAATAATACTAATTAGAAAAATTACATTAGAATGCATTGAGGGTGAAAATTACATTTGCAATGTATGCACAATATATGAAGAAAGCAGTGTAACAAACTGTACTGTTGAATAAATAATTCAATGAGGGGAAAGGGGTTTGTTTAAAAATGGAAGCTGCAATAGAATTTAACCTGCTAGTTTCCAGTCTTTTCTGAATACATATTGCATATTCTTCTTTACTACTACATCTAGCTACTTTACTGAATTTCTGAGGCACATGGAGCATACAGCCATAAGGATTGCCAGCTTGGTTCAGATCAAAGATCAATCTAGCCTGAAAGAGCGGTTCCATCAGGGAAAGGGAATATAATCTGGGAAAAGACTAAATAATAGCCCCCTCAAAATTCTTTCCATTCCTTTTGTTCTCTTTTCCTTTTGCTATGTAATAATTTCAGTGAACCATCACTGGGCCAGATGCAATCATGAGAAATAATGAATCATCATTCCCCAGTCACCCCTCTTCATTCCCTTCATGACTGTATACTGCATTACACTCCTCTGCCGTCCCAAGTTGAGGCTTTTCCAGTTTGAGCACTAATCTGTGTTATATCTCTTTATTAAAGGAATTGCTTCATTCCTCATTAATTTTGGTCACCATTTCTTTAATCATTCTTTTAGACCCCTTTCAAAACTGAATGATTATAACTGTATGCATTACTCAAGAGGGTGGCCAGACCATGGATATGTAGAGTGACATACCTGTGTCCTCTGCTCCATTCTCTATTCCTCCCCAGTATTCCTGCTCTTCTTTTTACTTTTGTGATCACTGCTGAGCCAACATGTTCAGAAAGCTGTTGAGTCTCAAAGATCCTTTTGCTGATTACAACTGTTTAATAAGAGTCCATCAATGTATATGTAGTTTGAGAGGACTTTCCCCCTTTGTTCATGACTCCATGTAAGTCAGCAGTGAATTTAATCTACCATGAGTCATCCAGATCCACTATATTATATTACATTTTTCTGTGCTTTGCAAAATGTTTTAGGTTTCACTCTCTCAATTAAGTGTGTCTCACCAGCAGTATTTGCACCTCATTATATAAATCCACAAGTAGTATCCTCAGCAGTATCCTCAGTTCTCATCTAAAGGCAACTGCACATCTCTAATGAGGATCTTCACAAATAATTTTATGATTATCCAAGAGTTTTACCAGCACAGTTTTGTTCTTGGCTCCTTCAAAGGTGTTCTATGAGATATTATTTTCTTCAAAAATTTAAAGACTGAATCATACTATATGATCATATTTATCTATATTTATCTACTATTTCTATTATTTATTTCCTTTTTTTTTATTTGTTTTTTACCAGTTAACCTTGCTTAACTTTCAAGCTGACTCATAGTTCCCAGGATCATAACTGCAGGTTTTTTTAAGAATTGTTGTCACTGTTGCTGCTGTGACCCTTCCAGTGATTTAAGCTAACACAGAATCACAGAATATGCTGATTTGGAAGGGACCTACAAGTATCATAGATTCTAATTCGTAGTCCTGCATAGAACCATCCCCAAGAGTCACACCATGTGCCTGAGAGTAGCCTTTGGATGGTTCTTGAACTCTGTCAGACTTGGTGCCATGACTATTTCCCCGAGTACCTGTTCTAGTGCTCAGCCACCCTCTGGATGAAGAACCTCTTTCTAATATCCAACTGTAGTGGTGTGACCCTGGCTGGATGCCAGGGATCCATGAAAGCCAATCTCTCACTCCCAGGTGCAAACAGCAGAGGAGAGAAAAATATAACAAAGGGCTTCTGGAGTTGAGATAAGGACCATAAAAGATTTCTCACCGATCACTGTCGCAGGCAAAACAGGCTCCATGTAGGGATTTTAATTAAATTTATTACTAACAAGATCAGAGCTTAAGAATGAGAACTACAAAAGACACCTTTCCCCCCACCCTCCTCCTTCTCCACATTTTACCTTCTCCCCCCCAAGATGTGCAGGCAGACAGGGAATGGGGTTTATGGTCAACTGTTATCTTCTGCTGCTGCTCAGGGAGATGAGTCCTTCCCCTGCATCCCATGGGGTCCCTCCCATGGGACACAGTTCTTCATGAACTTCTCCAGTGTGAGTTCCTCCCACAGGAGACAGTCCCTCACCAACTTCTCTGGCGTATGTCCATCCCGTGGGCAACAGTTGTTCAGACACTGGGTCACTTCTCCACAGGGTGCAGTCCTTCAGGCACAGACTGCTCTAGTGTGGGTCCCCCACAGGCCTCAAGTCCTACCAGGAAATCCTTCTCCGGCATGGGCTCCTCTCCTCATGGGCTATAGGTCCCTGCTAGGACTCTGCTCCAACATGGGCCTCCCACAGGGTCACAGCCTCCTTCCAGCACCCACCTGCTCCAGCGTGGGCTCCTCCATGGGCTGCAGGTGGATCTCTGCACCCATGTGCTCCTCCATGGGCTGCGGGGGCACAGCTGCTCCACTCCATCATGGTCTTTACCACAGGTTGCAGGAGAACCTCAGCTCTGGAACCTGTAGCATCTCCTCCCTCTACTTCTGCACTGACCTTGGTGTTTGCATTATTGTTCATATGTTCTCATTCTGTTCTTCTCTGGCAGCCTCTTCATCTGATCTTTTTTCCCCTTCCTTCTTGTTATATGTTATCACAGAGACGTCACTGTCTCTTCTGTTTGGCCTGGCCTTGGCCAGCAGCGGGCCGGCCTGGAGCCAACAGGTAGTGGCTTTGCTGGACATGGGAGAAGCTTCCAGCAGCTTCTTGAAAGAAGGCTGCCCCATGGCCCCCCAACTGCTACCAAAACCCTAGCCACAGAAAACCCAATACACCAACCTATACCTTCCCTGACACAAATTCAGGATCTTACCAATGGAGAGGGGAGAGGGGGGTGGGGCGAGGCGAGGTGAGGGTTGGTTTAAAAACTCTGTCAATAAGCCCCACCGGGTCCTATGCTAAAACTCTTTTTCCTCTCCAAGATATGCACATCCCATCAGTTGCCAGTAGACCAGGTACATCATCCCCTGGTCAAAATACTAAAATTTTTTCTGATTACACCAACCTCAGAGCCACTCACTGACCTGCTGCATTTGTCTATTTTTACCACTCTTATCCCTTTTTACAGAACGTTCGAGGAACGTGCTTCTGGTCCCTCCACTGATTATCCAAGGGCCCTGGAGTCTCTTTTGATTGCCTTTGGGCTTCTCATTGTTACTTTGTCACTGCCAGTTTGAACAATCAATAGCAGACTGTAATCAGAGTGTCTTATTAGACTGGAGAGTTTTCCGGTAATGTCCCTTATTCAAGCCCCTGGGAGACAGCAGACTTCCCTGAGAGTTGGGTCTGGTCTGCATATTAGGCCCTCTGTTTCCATCAGAAGGGAGTCTTCTATTGTGACTTTTTCTATTAACAGAGAAGGTCTTGATGCAGGGTACAGGTGATGTTTTTTTAGGAGGCTCCACTATTCCAGAAGGACCTTCTATAGGCTACACGCTGTGGTTACTAGTTCAACAGTTCCACATATTAGGTATTTTTCTGAGTTCTCGGCTAGATGCCATGAGGTATCTTGTTTTGATGCCATTCACTTTATTGCTCTTCTCTAAAGTTTTTTTAGATCATTGGTTCTTTTCCTTTATCTTTCATGGTGCTACCCGCAGAGCCTTTGCCCGATACACTTTCTTGTTTAATATAGTGTGCCCTATTCCATTTAGTCTTTAGGAATTCAGACCCTCACAATATGAAAGTATTCAATTACTTGCAGTGTGTGGTTTTATGCAGGTTCACTATAGCAGATAAATTTACCCTGGGCTAATTGAATATCTTACTGAATATCTACAGGTCTCTTTTGTGAACCAAGCAGATTTTACCATAACTATATTTTAATAGCTTAATGTTTATATTTTTTGGTCAAAGAGATTAAAAAAAAGAACAAGCAGACAATATAAATTGAGGAAAACTGACAACTTTCGTTTTCCAGCTGGTAAATATTTCCTCTACAATTATTGAGTCATCCTGTCCTAGACTGATCCATATTTTTGTACTCAAATAATTTCACATGTACATTTTAAGCAGTGTTTTCAGTGAAACCTGTATTTCTCAACAGAATGTTGCTTTAACTTGAAAATCAAGAAGTTGGAACTCAGGAAAGAGAATATATTAAAGCAGAACAGACTAATTACACACAGCTGTAGGTATTTCAAGGCATTAAAAGCTTTTACAGTTCTGGATTCTATCGACAAAAAGAGGCAAAGGGGAAAAAAATCAGAATTATTAGCTCTACTTTCCTCAGATTAAATTTTGCAGCTGGGGGTTTGTTTCAAAATGTGTTGTGTTCTAGCCTGGGACATGTGGAAGGGCCTGTGTTTTCTGCACGCCTGACTGTCCCAGCAGATCTTATTGTTATACCATCGCGAAGTTTTAAAGGAAACAGGAAAAAGAACAAACTTAATAAATGCAACCCCAAATGGAATAATGAAGTGTTGCTTTTGGCTAGTGTAGTTATGTGGTGACACATATTTCAGTTTACTCTGATTTATTGAATTGCTTTGCCTTCTTTTTCTTTCAGGAATATATAACAGATCATGCTTCATTTCACGTCAGACTTATATGGTCTGAAATACCACTGGGTTAGAAAATAAACTTCTGTGAATCAACTGAGGGTCATTGACTTTCTCTGATTTATGCAAACTGGGTATCTGACTCGGTGTGTCAAATACGGTGATGAGTGAGGAGAAGCAGATAAAATACTATATTTTTCCTCTTTGAGACTTAACTTCTCTCAGAATGTTAACTGGTATTTTCTTGGTACATGCAGAATGTATTTTTGGGAGGAATAAATTTCTGTGTTTCCTTATCTAGGTCTAGATACAGCTCCCCTTCTTGCATAAGCTAAAAGTTAAAGCCAGCTTGCACCTGCTCACAATATGTCGTGTGGATAAGTGGCTCAGCAGCCACAATGCAGCAGGTCTGAGAAAGGTCATTTGTGGGCAATAGGGCTTATGACTGTACCTAGATCTTGAGATGAAACTTTATGTGATGGCTTTGGTTGCATGGTTTTGTTTCTGTCTTCTGAGTTTTTACTCATTTGGGATTAAACTGAGACTAAAATGCAGCTTCAATCTTAGTATGAAAAGTGAAATTTTGTCTGGCTGTCTCTCTTTAGTCAATGAGGTAAAACACTTGATATGGTTAGAAAAATGTTTCAAGGCTCTTAGGGGCAGAAACAAAATATTACATAAATCTAAAAATCAGTCTCATAAAATTAAAACTATTTTGGTTCTGTGCACAACTCCAGTGAACATACAACACAAGTTTAAAAGCATAATAATGCCTATTTGGGAAGTCTCAGCTCCAGGTGAAGTGCTGCAGACATTTAATGTATCGCTACTAGAGAGCTTTCTGAAACCATTCCATGAAAAACCTAGGCACTGGTGATATGATAAAATCTGAATCAAGTATCTTTCTGAGGACTGCAGAGATGTGCTGGTGCCTGCTGGGGACACAGAGCTACAGGAATGGACTGACACTACCCACCAACTCTGAAAGAGCGAGGCTCCCTTCTCCGTCTAGGAAGCTGATTCCTGAGATAAGAGGGGATGAAACAGAAATGAAGACATGGTGAAGTCTTTGGGAGACTCACTAAGAAGAGTGACATCGATCCTTTTCAGATCTGTGCATATGTGACATTTTCCTATAGTCAGTTTGAACTTAGCACCCTCGGAAAACAGAGAGATTTTAGACACCTCAAATATTTTCCTCAAGTTGAATTATTTAGAAGGTAGTTCAAAACTAATTGGGCTAAAAAGACCCAACACAGAATGAAGCATTGTGTGTGGAAAGGTAAGCGAGATCCTTGTTTTAGAATTCAAGACTTTTAATGTATTTTATATTTGGCAGATTTGAAATATAAGGGTAAAAGAGCAATGGGAGTGAAGATTTAAACATTCCTTCTCTCTTTTATTGATCTAAACAGTTCTCTCTTTTCATCAGACATCAGATCTCAAGACTGCATCAGTTTTTCCTGATAGTGTTCTGCTTATCAAATCATGGATTAAGGCATGGGGATCTGATTAGTCAAAGAAAGACTTTTTCCTGTGTGGATACTCTAATTACTAAGCTAAACTATAAAATTTTTTCACATCCTCCAGTCTCCTCCTCCAGAAATTCTATTGCAAAACAAAGAAAAGTTCCTCACTGAATTTTAGAGATCTGTCCCTATCAGATGAGGGCTCACTTATGCAAAAGAGGTCTTGACTTTGAATACTGATTGGCTAAGGAGGTTAAGTTCTAGGCTGCTCATAATTAGGCATATCAGAGCATAGTTACTATCAAAGTACTGTCAAAGGAAAGGAGAGCTATCAAGTGCATGCATATAAGGACTGGAATAACTAGTAGAATTACTGCCTGGGTAGAGGTTTTTGTGACAGTGGTTTGGGATGCAAGTCACTAAATGCTGCCCAGGTCCTGATTTGGGGCACTTCTTCTATAACCACACACTTTGTTGTCATTGTCAAATCCAATAGGTGACAAATACATATTTCAAGAAATATGTATAGCCAGTGGATAATATACATTGTAATTTCTTATTTGGAAATGCAGAAGGGCTGTAGTTATGATACAAGTTCAGTGACAAGAGCATTTAGAAACAAACCCTGTCATGTAGATTTACATGTAGATCTGATAATAAGCACACGATTTGTAACTGGAAATATGAGATCATTATTGCTTAAAGTATTCATTCATTCAAAAGTATGCACACCTGAAAACAGAAATGTCAGCTCTTTCTGTGTGCTTATGTCACCCAGTCTAGGCCACAGAAACTATAATACAAACCTGGGGAAACGCAATGAATTGCACTGTGGCAGATCTATATGTATGAGCAATCTGTGCATTTGAAAAGTAAAAATGGAAGGCATGATTTGATAAGAAGTCTGGCCACTTGACAAATTTAGCTCTGATTTATTCAAGGGAAATTAGCTTTTTGGGGGATGAAGCTAAATATCTTTCAGTGTTTACATCATTGGTCTGAAGCTATTTATAATCATGTCAGCTTGATATTCCTTGATGGGTTAAGCAAGCCCATAGTCTCAGTGAGACTTTAATAGTCAGAAATCAAAACAAAACAACTTTATTTCAATCTGCTTTAAGACCAGAAATGGAACTACTAGACAGCTTTTAAAGTTAATGGATCAGTGTGGACAGTAGCAGGTTGAGAGAGGTTGAAAGGACCATTTCTCATTCCGAGACCCTACAGGTCTTCAGATGTGGTTGAGCCACTTGATTCAACACAGAAAATTAATGGAAAGTTAGGTACAGATATTTGGGAATGACCTCTCATATTTGGACTTAGAAAGCGTAAGGTATTATTTTTACCCATCTGTATGTTGTGATATTCATTGAAGGTAATAGTCGAGGTGTTATGAATATTGGAGATTATTCTGAGATCAGTTTTTCAGTTTGAAATATAACGCAGTTCAATTATGATTTGTGCTAAGATACGGATTAGAATTTCTGTCAGATTTCTTGTTTCAAAGGATCAATGGAAATAAGACCTTTAAAAATCTGAACTTCAGAATGTATGTAAAGCACAGGATTATTCTGGTTAATCTTGCAGAATTTTCATCTTGTGCTTGTTAGATTTAAAGAAGTAGTTAATGTAAACTAATTTATTCATCCATACGTTCATCCATTCATTAAAAAAGCAAAACACAGCAACATCAAATCTTACATTTCTGGACTCTAGTTCTGCAGATCATAAAACATTTTAAATAATTTCACACCCAAACGAACACCTTGAAATCAAGATGTTTTTAAAAAAATGTGCTAATTAATTTTAAAACATGTTTTGAGAAAATTACTAAAGCCACTCTTGTAATAAACATACCGTTATTCATAGACAAATATGAGAAAATAAGCAGGCCCATTCTGAGTCAGTAACCATACAGGTAGCCCAGGATGTATGCAGCAGTCTCCAGCTGAGCAAGGAGAGAGTAAGAAAAGTACAGAATAATTCTCTCCCAGGCTTCATCTATTTTTGGTTCTGTGAGTTTCCTGAGTTATATATGGATTTTAGGGCTTCAGTGACCATCAGAGAATGTCTTTTCCATCTGTTTTTTCAGACTGTCCTTAGCTGCCCATAAACTTTGCACCCACAGCATCCTTTGGCAAGAAGGTCTGATGTCCAGGTGTCTGGTGTCAGACTTTTTTCCCTTTGAATCTCACTTCTTCTTTACTTCTTCTTCTCCTTTACTTTTTTCTGTACTGCAAAAAAAAAGAAGGAACAGTCAAGCCCTACCAACCCTGCTTAAAACACCATAATTTTTGAGATTTCTATTCCATCCTCAGCCTTTTCAGGTCTCTCTTTTCCAGACTGAATCCAGATTACTCAGACATTCATACGCATAGAAGTTATTTATTCATTTGGCATAGCTTAAAACTACAATGACCATAATTAATTGCAAAAAGAGTTATAGCACATTTTTTATTAAAAACAGTGTTTGGGATGTGGGAAGATAATACAATAAAAAATATTTTAGAGAAAATTACAAGCACGTCCCTGTTAGCTACATTTCAACTCTGTCTCAGAATTTGCCTCTGTCACTGGTTTAATGAAGGATTCTTCCCAATTGCACCCTCTTTGAAACAGTCATTTATCTTCAAAAGAGAGAAGAGGGATGCTCACCTTTTCATCAATAGTTCCAATATAATTAAAAAAAAGAGTATTTAGAACATTACTAAATACTAATGTTACTAATCTAAGTAGCAAAAACATATATGTCCTCTTTTTCTTTCTGAGTACTACAACCATTGAACTGTAAAATTAGAAGAACAGAAATAAAAATATTCTTTTTGTGCTTCGTATCCAATTTTTTCCTAGGAGTGATCCAGTTGCCTGTGGTTTTGTCTGTGGTTTCAAAAATAGTAGAAACAAGACCTGATCTGATGTCAGATAGAAATGACTATGGCACTGAACTAATGTTTGGATTTTCAGAAATCCCCTGCCTAAATCTGAGATGTCAGTCTAGATTTAAGGTTTTGTCTTATTAAAAAGAAACTATTTTAAACAAAAGTTTATATCAAGCTTCTATTCCACTTAAATGCAAGAGGGATTCCTTTTAGCTAACATTTAACTCAATGTTTCTAGATATTTATATTGCATGCAGAAGTAAGGCTGGATTTTGGTAGACAGTATTCCATCCTCAGAAGAAGAGAATGAATAATTCTTAAAATTAAATGTTTTAAAACAATTTAGCTTTGTTTTATGTGAACAGATCAATTTATCTCTAAGTTATCTCTTTAAACTATCTATTATTCAAGCCTAATCTATAATGATCCTGAATATGTTACTCTATTGATGGACCCTAACTTTATAAACTGAAATTATGCTGTTTAGGTTACATGGCAGTGCTGATAAGACATAAAGTACTTGTTCTGTTCCCTGATTACGCGGGCATACACGGACTTTCAACATCAATGCCTTCTAACATTACATTTAAATTTGATTTCTGAAATTACTTATGAGTGAATGTAAATTCGAAATCCATTTTCCGTGAACACGAAATGTAATCACTTGCATATTTTCAAAAAGTAAATCCAAAAGGACCATGAATAAAACTAAAACTAATTAAATTGCTCTTAAAAATGTCAGTAGGAAATCTCTAATATTATTTTTCCAGCTTCTAGTTGAAGACATTAAGGGATTTTATGTAAATATTATTGAAAGGTGATATGCTCTTTTTTTGCAATGTAGACACACTGCTCATTGTGTCCTAATCCAACTGCTGAGGTGTTCACTACTTTTGTGGCAACTACTATGTGGGACAACACATATATTTCACTTGTAAGGTACCTGCTTAAGCATTCATTCCTAAAGATTAGCAACCACTCAAAATGATATTGTATGTAGAACTGTGCTGTGCTTTCATTAAAGTATCGCATTTTTACATTGCTCACTTTCATACAGAGGTGAGAAAAATTTGGTTTGAAAGACTTGTGAAGTTTTATCATTTAAGGGAAATAGTTTTTTATACTTACCAACACATCATTTTGAAGGAAAAGTCCACACATGGTCAATTCTCCTCTCTAAGTTATAATTTCATCACTTCTTTTTCAGCTTAGTGTGTTTCAGCTCACTCTGGGAAAAGCGCAAATAGTCCTACTCTTTGGACTGAGTCCTTGGATGATTGAAAGAGTGCTTCCTGGCACCCCCCTGTTTTCTGACTGTGGACTGGACACCACAATTTGACTTTGGATATCTTTCCTCTGTTTTGTACTTGAATAGAAATTAGTCTGTTTTATTCTTTTGCCCTGACTAATTCACTCAAAACTTATAATATTCCAAATCTTAGTTTTAGCAGAGGCCAATGATGTGGAAGAAGTGATAAACTCATGTATTTCAAAACACAGGCAGCCCTGGCTGCAGCAGTCTGTTAAAGAGATGGTGAGGGGCCAGAGACAACTGATGAGGAGAGATACATTGCAATTCATTTGGGAAGGAGCAAAGAAATAGAAAAAAATTATGCTTGAAAACCAGGAATGAATTTGTTTTCTGTGTCTGGGAGAAAGTTCATGTGAATGTTTCAGGTTTTTTTGGCCCGGCTTTTCACGCAGGGTCTTCAGTGGCAGGAAAACCTCCAAAGCCTTTTTGGGACAAGGAGATATGACAGTGATAGTGAAGGATATCTGTGCAGAAACAGTCATTGAGAAGGGAAACTGTGTAATACACAGTAAGTATCACATCCCAGGCACAGTTCTGACAAACCTAACCTGCCTTGTGTCCAGATATACACAGAGGAGGTATACTACTTGGGGGAAGTCCTGTCACTCTCTGCCCATTTATTTTAAGAAAAAATTACCTGGCTGATCCATGGCAACTGAATAATACAGAAAGCACGTAATTACACCTTGGCTGCTTAGTTTAGGGGAGAGGAACCCCAGCCTGAGGGACGGCAAACCCATCTTTTCCCTTGGCAGTTTGGTTGGATGGTTTTATTACTAGTGCCATTTAATATCTATGTTGTAACCTATATCTGCTCTACCCTGATGAAAGCTGTTTATTCCTCTAATCTCCCTTAGATCCATCTTCCAAAGTACTTTATATAAGCTGTTATTTATGAACTGTTTCATAGCACTGTGGTTCTAGGATTTGTCTATGCTAATGAATGTTTCCTAGCTCAATTTTTCTTCTCTTATTCCATGATTTGTTCAATGCTATCCTAATAAATACAGCAGAACCTCTTAAAGCTGTCAGCCCATGTAACAGGACATGACAACACACGTCCATGCCATGACTCTTGGAATGTGAAAAATGAGAATCTCGACTTAAAAAGCATGTGTATCTGCTAACTTTTATGAAAGACGACAGAGCTCTTCAAAGATTCAGAAATGCAGATATCATTCACCACTGCAAACATAAAAAATGATAGAACATATTCTTACAAATGATCATGATATGTTGCTTTTCTCAATGGCTGATAATTTTTTTTTCTGGAACAATGTTTACCAGATTTTCTAAGGAAGCTGCTGGAAAGATCCTTTGGAAAAGTCAGCTTGGTTTGCAGCATGTTTACGGTTGAACTAATGTAATTTTTCCAACCATGCAAACTCCAGAAAAGTGCAGAGAGAAGAATGAAGTCCCACCGATGTCTATTTAGTGAGAAATTTCTTTGACAAAATCTCCAAACAATGCCTTTTCAAATGTAATATTCAGCTTCAGGTTAAGACATTTAAGCATTGTTGTTGTCAACTAAAGTACCTAAACTCCCATAAAAGTCAGTAACCCTGTTGCATCAGTGGACTCTTGAGAGACTTAGCTGTCTGAGGCAGGAATTCAGGTACCTCAGCTTTCACATCTAGTGCTATTTTAGGTGTCTGATGGAATTTAAGGCATCTGAAAAAAGCTTAGAAATATGGCTATATTTAAGGCATCTGAAAAAAGCTTAGAAATATGACTAAAAGGAAGTTATTTTCTGAAGAAGCATCTGGAAGCTCAGTGTGATTGTTTTTGGTGATTGTTTTTGACATTATTCTCATATGGCATTCAACACCTAGATTTACACAACAGAGCTGACAAGTACAGCCAGGAGAATTTTTTTCCATTATATTTACAAAATAATTCCAAATTAATTTGCTCCATTAAGAACCAGAGAGCTCTGAATCTGGTTGCTGGTTTTGTTTTTTTTTTTTTTTGTTGAGCATACTGTTTCTTATATTAAGGTCTGCAGAGATGGTGTATAGAGATACTATAAAACATTATTAGGATGATGACAAGCTTAGGATGCTAATTCCAAAATAAAGAATTTGGATCATCTAGATTTTTTCTTTGATTTTCTCTCTCTTTTAGCTCTTGTGGCAGGAATATATCCAGATTCTTCCATATACAGACTTAGACATGCTGTATTGAAAAACTTCTTTAAATTCATTATGACTACTGTTATGTTTAACAGTAATACAAAGAGAATTAGCCTTCATGCATCTCTATGTAGCATTAAGATGACATAAATGTCCAGATAGATTCAGTGACAATAAAGTCAAGTGTGAAAATGAATCAATAGCATTTAATGCAGCTTTCAATAAGTTCTCTAGTTTTTTGTGTTGATGATGATGATGATTATTATTATTAAAAGTCCTCAAGCAATTTTTTCATGCATTAGAAATCATAGAAATTGTGTGCAGTATGCATGGTAGGACTTTCTTTTTCATATGCAGGAGTTTCCAAAATTAATTACTGCACTTTTAGTTTTAGTGATAATTGAAAAGTCCTCTTCCCAAGATTTAAAAAACTCAAATCAGCATTAGCAATCCAGTGCAGGCTTGGCAACAAGATGGCCAGTCTTACAAAAGATCAATTAGTCAGCTATTTACAAAAGCTTATTTCTGCCCTTCTCTATTGCAGCAAATACATCTTCAGCCTTTTCCAGGCTCTCCTACTTACCAAATAGATGGGTTTTTTAGCAGCCCTGGAAGGTCTTCAGAGTCAGACTATTTTAGAATGGGAGAAAGAGTAAGCTCTGAGACTTGGAGTGCTCACAGAAAAGGCTCTGCCAGACACAACCTCCTTCTTTGTACAGAAGAGGATCTATCTCCAGCACCCTGCTGACCACTTGCTGGGAAATCTGACACGTGAAAAGGATTCCCCACTGGAGAAAGTCAACACTGGCAGTTTAAGGCTGTGTGTGTCATAATCAACTTCTTTAAATCAACTGGACTAAACAAAACTCTGTTTCTGAGTCCCTATATGGAATAATTTATAGTAGATTTATTTGCAATATAATATAGCACTGACAAGACTATGCGTGACACAAGCCTAAAATGTGTTTGACACATTTATGGGCCAAATCTGCCTTCAGTAAAAATCAGCACAGAGCCACTATAAGACATGAGTTAAGCTGGTTTCCATGAGATAATAATCTTAACCGAAATCTCACAATTTCTCATTTGTTGTGGAAGGGTTTGAAGTTAAATAGGTTTCACATATTTTCTTTCTTCTTCTTTTTTTTTTTTTAAATTTCTTTTTAAGAGTAGAAATAAAAGATTCCTTTGAGGAAAATTTTTCCTTATTTCTCAGGAAAAAATGAGCATATTTTTAATTTCTTTGGTTTCATGAGATGGACATAGTAGAAAATGGCCTATGCGAACGTAGCTTTTATTTATGAGTCCTGGCCTTGAATCATCTGTACATGGTTAGGCCATATAACTTCACAAAAAATAGCTTTTCTTTTCTGCATTGCTGAAAATAGATAAAAGCTTTATTAAGTTTAGGGATGCTCAAGTAAATAGCTTCATTTTTTAACATGCAAAGCAAAAGCATAAGACAAAGGTGGCCTTAAACACTCTGAAGTGTTGCCAAGTTTCTTCCCTTTTTATAGATCATCAAGTATTTCCAAATAATTTAGGGAAGGAGAACAAATAATATTTCTATATAGCTCTAGGTCACTTATTCTGTTTTACACCAGACTTTGGGAAACTCTTTTGATTGAATTCCATTAAGGTAGTTTGGGCCAGAAGCTATAGTCTCTGCCAGTGGAACAAATATGGTATTTTATTAGAAAAACTGAGATCTGTTTAGTGTATTTCTTTTTGATATTTCCAGATCTTTCCATATACACTGTGTCTATGTTGTTAGAGGTTGCCTGTGGAAAAGAATACTTCACATCCAGAAAGGCTAATGAACTGGGCCATTTCAGGTTACCTTTTAATCTTTTTTGTCAAACTTTCTTGGCAGTATCACTAGAGCATTAAAAATTTGCTAATGCAAAAGGGAAAATATGATGTTTGGGGTAAGATTCTTCCAATCTAAACACAAAATTAATTAAAAACATGCAAGATAATCAAGAACTAAACAGCAAACACTTGGCTTCAGAAAGTAGAAATAATCTATTTTGCTTATTAATTTCCAGTGATACAAAGAAAATAATTATTACACAACTTATATATTCTTTTTCTTTTACTCCCGTTCCCCTCCTCCTTCCTCTCCTCCCCAATTTATGATATATTTTCTGGACACAGCAAGACTGTGAGCTCTCCTGACTGGAAACTCTAAAAAGGATTTAAATATAAGGAATATTTTGTGTTTCTTTAGACTTCACTTGTTTCTGTCTCAAGGTTCTAAAACCTGCAAAAATACTCAACCGCAGTAATAATTGGCCAGAATAGATACTTTATAAATGAAGATCCAATAGGATTTTGAGCATTGTGATGCTGAACTGTTGTGTTTGTAATTGCCTACAACATCAGTTTGTGTCTGAGTGTAGTTTCGTTTATTTTCAGGAAATATTTGTGCTCAACATTTTAAGGCAGCAGTTACACCAGTGATTTCATACAGAAATGCTAGTCAGGAAATCATATCCACCTAAAACAGGTCTCCATAGCTCATGTTGTGAAATTGTCTAGAAAATACTTTCCTATAATTTATAAAAAATCAGTGTTTGAGTGAAACAGAAGAACAAATACTTGTGTTGGTTCAATTAGCTTTTAGAGTGCTTTAAAGTGAATCTGAAATTACATTGGAGTAAGGTTAACATATTTCTTTTATCATTCTGATAAAATCATGCCATGGTATTTGACACATGAATAAATCCTTACAATACCTGTTTGTAAAGCCAGAGTGCTCTCTGCTGAAGTATAGAAAATAATAGCCTAAAAATCAAAATCAGATGAAATGAGGGTTGTCCTGTTAGTACAAGCCTGTCTTTTTTATTTTTTTATATATATGTGTGGGATTAGGATTTGGCTATCTTTGTAACATGAGTTTTAAGTTCTGTAAGCCAAGAGGAGTAAAAATAAAAATAAGGCAAACACAACCCTTTCAGTAGCTGTACTTCTTGAACCTCAGCCTGAAGCATCCCTCATTTGTAGAAGATTCAGTGAAGTTAATTTGTGTGCAAGAAATTTTACACTCTTACCAGACATTTGAAAGGAAGTACAAACTATACAAAAAAGTGCTTTTTTACACTTGAAAAAGAAAATATACATTGGTGGTGAATAATTTACTGAAGCAAATAAAAATATTACTTTTTAAGGGCTCCCATAGTGCGATGTAAACTATCACAATAAAGAGGGCTCAGCTCTCTTCAAAACTGCAGGCAGGATGTTAATTCTGGCAGTCACTTGCTGATCCTGTGAGAGTGAGTCATGCATAGCATGTAGATGCAGTGGTAGCAACTCCTTGTGCTTGGCGCACCTCAAGAGAAAGGCGGGATCCCTGCTTCCCTCATTTCTCTTTACAAGATACCTTACCTTGTTTCTCAACACTGCTAGGACCAGCTTGGTATTGAAAAGAAATTATACAAATTGGGGTAACCAGGGATTTCTGTATAATAAAAATATCTCAAATATTTTATATAGGAATCACACACCCACTTAAATTTAGCAAAAAAAAATTACTCTATGTGCTGTGGAATTATACTTTTAAAGTTATGACTCATTCCAGGATATTAGCAGATGTTCATGCAGCTCAGAATAAAAAAAAAAATAAGAAAAAATGTCCCTTTATACGTCTAATTTCTCTCCACCTCATTACAGAGATGCAAGGCACTTCTCTCTCTAACACTTTGAATGTTACTCCATACAATATGAATAAATATAAACAAATGCAAGTATCACATAAGAATCAAGTATGCAGGCAGAGCCAAGAGTTTTAGATTCATTTAGATAAATGAATCTATTTAATGCTGGGTCAGATACAACTGGAACAATTTTCTGGACATATGAAAAAAAATATAGAAATACATGTTGATGCACTGTGTTCTTGCCTGTAAACACTACATTAGTAAGATACTGCTAGTTTCATCCTGATGACCATGATTACACACAGAATTACACAGAATTAATAAGGTTGGAAAAGACCATGGAGATCATCAAGTCCAACCTTTACCTAGGTTAACAACCTACCCAACATCAGTCTAACATCTATACCATCTAAACCATTTAAACCATCTAAACCATACCACTAAGTTCATCATCTAACCTATCCTTAAATGCATCCAAGGACGGTGAGTCCACCACCTCCCTGGGAAGCCCATTCCAGTGGGAGATCACTCTCACTGTGAAAAAGTTCCTCCTGATATCCAATATAAACCTCCCCAGACGCAGCCTAAGACTGTGTCTTCTCGTCCTGTCACTGGGAGCCTGAGAGAAGAGACTGACCCCTGCCTGCCTACAACCTCCTTTCAGGTAGTTATAGACAGCAATAAGGTCACCCCTGAGCCTAC